>CM059186.1:154686838-154711999 GCA_030323885.1 Branchipolynoe longqiensis
CAATTCTGTCCGTTGCTCAATCCAGAGAGGTGTGACAGGGGCTTAAGAGAGGTTTTTATCATTAGAATGGTATTGTGTGTGTGCTAGCTTGGGACCCAAATAAAGCGATCGATATAGGGGTGTGATCAATCTGTGGAGGTTGTCGGGTAGAGAGGTTTTACATTATACATATAGATTACTAAAGATATGTTGGTCTTAATAGTCTGGTACTGGCTTATCTGTGGTTTTATACGGAGCCCTGCAGCTTTATACTTGTCAACCTCCATACCTCATCCCCAATATCGACTCTATGAATCATTAATTTTAATTGGGAATCCCGATGACAAATCAAAGCGCATCAAAACAAATGTCACCTACTTTACATCGGACTTCATGCATCAGATCCCTGAACACTAATATATCATTGATTGGATTTGGTGAGCGGCACTCTCCAGTCGGGTCATGTCAGTGTGTGCTGGTTTGTATATTTGTTGTTTGGTATATTGGGTTCCTTTCCTTCCATTTACGGTGTCCTCATTGGCACAATCAACTGTCACAAGTTCCCCGTGATCTGGTCTGGTCAGGCTTCCTCATTTGTCACAATGTAATCCTCCCGAAGAGCAAGACTCTAATTGGGATCTTTAAGAGACTGTACAAAGACTATTGGTCTTCAGTAGGGAAAAAGATATAACAAAAACAAGGCACGTACACCAAGCTGTTATATATATACTATATATAACATAAATATAATATATAATTTATATAATACACAGAATATATAATACATATAATATATATAATATTCAATATATATATAATATATTTCAGCTGCAAGTGAGAGCACTGTGCAGTAATGCGTAGTGTCATAAAGAGGCGATGGTGGCGCCATCGATGTAGGTACCGGCTGCGGAGATGACAACAGAGCAGTCAAGGAGTAAATGAAAGGGGGAATCTTATTTGTTATTTATACTCGCATAATAAGTTAGAAGGTACAGAGAAAAACACCACACAGGCACACACATATATATATATATATATATATATATATATATATACACTCGGGTGCGACTGATACTGGTGGAGGAGAGGAGGGGAGGAGAGGAGGGGAGGAGAGGAAGGGCCGGAGATTGGTGTCCACGGTACAGTGTTGCATCTTAAACCCCTCTCACACATCACCGGATTGAGCAATGGACAGAATTGTCTAGTCTGGGCATCATAAGTATCAAAATGTATTAAAATGTGTCAAAATGTTGCGATATCAGGTCAAAGGTCACTGGACGAACGGACATGAAACGCACCTGTAATAGAAAAGCCCACGTAGTTGCGGCTCCTCCAATCCCATGTATTGACTTCTGTGATAATCTGCCTTATAATAGTTATATGACATTAAATATAGTAATTGTTGGGCATCCATCTTGCCATAGCTCACAACATATCTATCTATGACAGACTGCTATGATGCAAAATAATGGGCATTGTAATATTAATATTATACCATGCCTTACTAGGTATGCAGGTATTGCAGGTATAGCAATACCTCAGATAGTTTGACGCCCCTGCCTTGCAGAGTTGTAAACCACTGCCTTGTGGTACAGGTTCTTGACAGAACCGAAGGCTAAGGGAGCAAACCCTAAACAGAAAACCATGTCACTGTGGCAGCATTAAGGGCGGTTGATGTATGGAACTCCCAACATCTTCCGACCAGCCACTGCAGGGACAAATAGTTTTGCGCCTGTCTTGACATGTTCTTGCCGGTGTGAAACCTCTATTTGCTCCCCAAGAGAGTGCCGCTGGTAACTTGCAAAAGCCAGCAGCACTCCAACACTTGTGCAGTCAGCTTTCATGAAATGAATACCTGAACGGATGGGGCTGCCCTCTATGGAAGATCTTCTGATCAAAAAGAATCTCCGGTGGACTGGACACCTCATGAGGATGTCATCAGACAGGCTACCAAAGCAGATCCTCTATTCTCAACTTTTCTGGCTACAGAAAGAGAGGGCGCCCTCGTCTCCGGTTCAGGGATACTATCAAGAGAAACCTGAAGCTGAGAGACATTAAGACCGACTCATGGACGCAACTCTCACAGCAGAGAGCTAAATGGAGTGTGGCAGTCAAGTAATGAAAGCAGTCTTTGTTGCATCGTGACCGACAGCATGATGATGATGATGACCATGCCTTAAATTACATTAACTGTAATAATTGTTGACCATCCATCTACCATATATTATAGCATACCATATTGTCAATATTGGTTTTATGTTGTGTCTTCTATTGTTGGGGACAGCGGACTGCATTCGCAGCTCAATTTAACATGACCGAGTGGCGTCCAGGCTTCAAGAGCTTGCAAATGGTCGACACTCCAAACACTTATTGAAATGAGGACAAACAGCAACAATAGAACAAGTGAGCAAAACAAAGAAGAAGATGCAGAAGATTGTTTGTTTGTCGTTGTTTTACGTCCTAGCAATATTCAAGGTCATATCAAGATGGGTACCGACTTGTGACAGTGCACACTCATGGAGGCTTTATAATGCTGCTCCACTTGGAGACCAGGCCACCAGCACCATAACCTGATATCCCACACAGATACTGTGCTAACCAGTCCTTGTCCGATCCTATTTATGCCGAGCGCCAGGCTAGGTAGTGACAAGTATCAATTTTATAAGTCATTGGCTTGACTTGGTTGGGATTCAAACTCCCAATCTTCCGGATGGGGAGCTGGCGTTCTATCGATTCGGCCACCGCGTCTTGTTGATGCAGAAGAAGAAACTGGTAAACAATTAGGTATTTATTGTTCGTGAAAATAAACTTTCCGTCATAATGATTATTTCTACAGCTTTATGTCTTGGGCAGTTTTGGAATAGAAACCTGTTGCTGAAGCTTGTCACTGTTGGACACCTCCTGAGATGAGGGTGGGGGTGGGGTGCGGTGGAGGTGGGGTGGGGATGAGGGTGGGGTGCGGTGGTGGTCCTGTAGGAGTCGTTGTTTACACATGACCAGTTCTGAAGCTGGTTTTTAACTTAACCTGCACACCCCTCCCAAGTGAACCACCCCCTTCTCTTCCCCTCCCATCCACTTCCCTCCCGAACCTCTTCCCTTCCCCGATTCCTCTCCCTCCCCATCACCTCCCCTTCACTCCGCTCCTCCCCCCCCCCTTCCACTCTTCTGCCTTTCCTTCCCTCCCCTTCCCTCTCCTTCCATTCCCTCTCTTCTCCTCCCTTTCTCTCCCCTTCCCCCCTTCCCTCTACTCCTCTCCTCTACCGTCCTTTTCCATCCCTCTTTCATCATTTCCCTTCCCCTCCCATCCTCCGTTCCCTTCCCTCCTACCCCCCTGTTTTCCTCCGTGATTTCCCTTTCCCTTGCTCCCTCTTCCCACACCGTCCCCTCTTGTTCTGTCTATGCCCTTCCTTTCTTCCTTCCCCTCCGTCCCTCCCTCCCTCTGTTCCCTTCCTAATCTTTCTTCCTATTACCCACTCCCATCCCTGCCCTTCCCTCCCCTCCCCTGTGTCTCAGTTTCCCTTCCCTCCTCCACTCCCTCCCCCTTACTCCACTCCTTCCTCCCTTCTTCCCTCTCCGCCTCCCTCCTTCCTTTCACCCCCTCCCTTCCCTCCTTCGCCATTCCTTCCCTCCTCCCTTCTCCGCTCCCCTTCCCCTCACTTCCTTCCTCCCTTCCTCCCTCCCCCTGTCACCTACACTCCTTCCCCTCTTCATTCCCCCTCCCACTCCTTCCTTCCCGTCTCACTGTGACCTGTCTACCTTACCCCTCCCTCCAGACTCCTTCCCGCCCCCCCACTCCCCCCTAACCACCCACACTCCTTCCTCCCTCTCACCTCAGCCTCCCTCCGCACGCTTCCCACCGCCTACCTTCCCTCTCCCTCTACTCTGGTAGTTGCCTCTCCCTCCCCCTCCCTCACTCTTCCCCTCTCCCTCCCCCCTCACCCCATCATCCTTCCTCCCTCTCCCCCCCTCCTCTCCCCTCCCCATCCCTCCACATCCTTCCCCCCACGTCCTTTTTCCCCTTTTTTTTTTTTTTCCATCCCTTCCTTTCAGATCCCTTCCCCTACCTGCCCCTCCCCTACTTAGCATCCTCTCCTCTCCATTTCCTCCCTCCATATATTCGTCTCCCTCCCTTCCTTCCACTCCTTCCCCTTCCTTCCACTCCTTCCCCTTCCTTCCACTCCTTCCCCCTGCTCTCCCCTCCTTCCCCGACACACCTCCCCAAAGTGTGTCTACACAGTGCTGCCCACACGTTACCGCTTATCTCCGTTGCTGTAGAACTCACGCATCGCGTGTTAGTGAGTGTGAGTTACCGAGCTTTACTTAAAACGTTGCACAGTCCGATGGTTTTGAGTTTCTTACATTTTTCTGATATAAGTATATTAAATTGATCATTATAAGCTACCTTACTTTAGTGTGAAGTAACTTTGAATTGAAATGTCTACCATTTGAGATATGGCGTTCTCTGTGGCGGAGTGGTTATAGTGTCTGACTTTTTTCTAGGTCAGACTCCTAATCTGAGGGTCGGCGGTTCGATTCCCCGTGCCCCCAGCTCTGCCAATTTGGATTTCCACCGCTGTGTATAACTTACAGCGTCATCAAAGGCCGGTTGCTCTCATACCATGTCTATGTGGTGTGGGAGGTTAAAAATCCCTTGGGTCGGTAAAAGTGTAGGCTCGGGCTTTCTATCGACCAGCAGTGGAATGGGGAAGACCAGTCGTCTATGACTGGGATTTCCCCTGCTTGGGACAACTAATGTACCAAAATAAAATAGAGACAAATAAGTGTTCACACTTCCTGTCTACCATTCGCTATATCGCTATATTTGAAATTCAAATATGTGAAAATAATGTTGGCAAGCACGCCAAAACTCAGTGATACCATAGGCTTCTGCAGTAACAGGTTCTATTAAATCGACTCAGTGTTCCCTTCTATGTGGCAATAAGTGCATCAGTCTCTAAGTTAGATATGTAGAATCAAATCTAGATAATTGCTTTGATTTTGAAAATGTGATGCTTCATCTGACTATGCAACTTTAACAGTCACATGGTGTATGAAAACACAATAACACTCTACATTAACAGTCACACGGTGTATGAGACACAACAACCGTATATATAATTAACAGCCACATAGTGTATGAGACAGTAAGACAAATTATATTAACAGCCATATAGTGGATGAGAACGGAATAAGATTATTGTCCAATGTTAACAGCCAGATAGTGGAAGGGACAATAATACAATATAAACATCGGCATTGATTCCAGTTACCGAAATGCTAGGCAATTATAATAATATCTTTATGAATGTTAGCTACCTATATTTTGCTTTCCACACACACATGCACAACCCAGTGTGCTTAGTTGCTGAGGTAATAACAACAGTTCTCTTTGTTTAAAAATAAAGAAAATGTGGTTTGATATTTGAATCTGATTATATCGACCTATGGCTATGCTGCAGCCGCACACCAGCATTTGATATTCCGTTGTGTTTTCAGTTCTTTATTTCATTTTCAGTTACTGTCTCATGTATGCATACCACAATGCCCACTTCACAACTCTATCCCGGGTGGGTTGGTTCAGTGGGCACAGCACTCACTTTACATGTCCATGCCAGAGGTTGTGGGATCGATCCCTGGCCAAAGACTTGCCCTACTTTGTCTAACATGTGTTGATTACTAGGGGAGTCAATGGTGTGGTTGACTCATTGTCAGGATAATATCCTTACAAAATAGTTGTTACTACCTACTATCCTGGTGCTCGGCATTACTAGGATCGGGAAATGACCGGTTAGCTCAGCATCAGGATAATGTGACTGAGTGGGAAATTGGGTCATGGTGCCACACTGCCAGTGGCGTGGTCTTCCAGTGGGGAAGCACTATAACGTCACCATGAGCGCGCACTGCCACAAGTCGGTATTCGCCCTCCTATGACATGTTGCTATGATGTAGATCCTAATAAACAAGTAAGCATTATCATTGTTATGGCTATTGTTGTGGTTATTGTTGGTGCTGTATATCAGTAGTCATAGCGATACCATCCACAAGCAGTCTCCCTCCCATTGCCGGGTGTGGGTGAACAGAGCATTACCATGTTCAAGTTCACACACACTGGAGGAGTAAGGGCGCCGTATGATTTGAGGGGTGAAGATTGGCCGTATTGGTCGGGCTTTGCGGCCGACACGGATACAGAGGCGGACGGTGTGGGTACAGAGGCAGGTGTTGTGGGTACAGAGGCAGGCGTTGTGGGTACAGAGGCGGACGGTGTGGGTACACAGGCAGGTGGTGTGGGTACACAGGCAGGCATTGTGGGTACAGAGGCAGGTGGTGCGGGTACAGAGGCAGATGGTGAAGGTACAGAGGTGGGCAGTGTGGGTACATATGCGGGTGATGTGGGTACAGAGGTGGGCAGTGTGTGTACAGAGGTGGGAAGTGTGGGTACATAGGCGGGTGGTGTGGGTACAGAGGCTGTTGGTGTGGGTACAGAGGTGGATGGTGTGGGTACAGAGGTGGGTGGTGTGGGTACCGAGGCGGGTGGTGTGGGTACAGAGGTGGGTGGTGTGGGTATGGAGGCGGACCGTGTGGGTACAGAGGTAGACCGTGTGAGTACAGAGGCGGGTGGTGTGGGTACAGAGGCTGGTGGTGTGGGTTCAGAGGCAGTCGGTGTGGGTACAGAGGTGGGTGGTGTGGGTACAGAGGTGGGTGGTGTGGGTACAGAGGCGGACCATGTTGGTACAGAGGCGGACGGTGTGGGTACAGAGGCGGGCGGTGTGGGTACAGAGGTGGACAGTGTGGGTACATAGGCGGGTGGTGTGGATACAGAAGTGGGTGGTGTGGGTACTGAGGCAGGCAGTATGGGTACAGAAGGGGACCGGGAGGAGGCGAGAGCGGAGACGGTGCGCTATTGGCCGGCCTGAGGTGGTAAGGGGCTTATTGCAGCTGAAGTGGATGACGACACCAATCAGGCCGGACGAACGCCGACAGCTCCCGTTACCTACACCGCCCCACCTGATCCCCCCGGGGGCAACCAGCGCCTGGCCAACGGGTCACGTCGCCGCCAAGTCAAGGTCACGTCACCATCACTCCAAGGTCACGGTGAGACGCCGGGGTCTGGCCGGGGTCAAGCCGGGGTCAGGCCGGCCCGTCGGGCTGTGTTTGCGGAAGGTGTGGCGGGGTGGTCCGGGGGGGGGGGGGGTGATGAGGGGAGGGAGTGCGGGAGAAAGGGGAGGGGGAGGGTTGTCTGTCTACTTGACTTCTGGGGAGTTTGTAACCTTACGACGGTTACCGGCTGCAGAACTGCAGCAATATAGCGAGGCACTCATAAATTGGTCCAATGTTTGGTTGAAGATAAATCTTCTGGTGGGACCGTTGTAGAAGCTGGGGATGTCTTTATAACAATTAAACGATGAATCGTTGGGGCGGCCCCGAATCACTCCAGTCCGCCGGTAGCACACCACTCATATCCAGTCGACAGCAGCAAGGGCTTAGGAGGAAGGGATGGGTAAAGGTGGGTCCAGCGGTTCCAGCAACAAGAACAAAGCGAGAGAAACGATAACGTAAAGGGCCCCACCCAAGCAAACAACTCCCTTGATCAGGGGGAGAAGTAAGCCTGGGAGGGAAAAAAAGGGTAGAGTATAGGAAAGAGAAATGAGGAGAGTTGAGTCAAAGGACCGTGTCTATTTGCTCTATGGTGACCAGCCGGTGAGCCAAAGACACGGACAGAGTAAGAGTAGAAAGTGAAATGCTGGCAGGCTCCCACTCCTGGAACTCTTTTCAGACATAATCAAGGAGGAGCATCGGCAGCAGAGAGGAGATCGAGAGAGGTGTGAACGAAGTGCGGTCCGGATAGCAAGTGTTGTCTGTCTACTGGGCGAGCTTTGTCATCTGGTCCCACTTAACTGTGACGTGGGGCCCCGGGCCGTGTTCCTCCCGGCCCGCCCGGCGACACCACGCCGCCTGTAGTGGGGGCAGGGCGGATGGGGGGCTGGGCGCGGCGGGGCGGGGCGGAGACCGGGGTGATTAGGGAGGAGCAGATCCATGTCAGCCGCCCTCCCAGGCCATGCCCGGTGAATGCTCGCCAACGCGGGCCGGTGTGGCCGTCTCAGCTGCCACAAGGCTGATTTGCCATGCCCAACTTTCACTATTATCTCTGTTTTTAATACTTTCAGAGAAAATTACCCATAAGTTAAATTAAATACTTCAGATCTTCCTCTTCAATTGCGCATTAATATATTTTGAATCGACTCAGTGAAAGCTTTTAAATTAATTTTGCTAAAATAAATGCTCTGCATAGACATAGCATTGCTGCAGTGTTTACCCTTCGCGGGTGGTAAAATACGGCAATGCTATGTCTATGTGGGGCATTTATTTTTGTAAAATAAGTTTTAAAGCTTTCATTGGATCGATTAAAAATATCTTAATGCGCGATTGAAGAGGAAGATCTGAAGTATTTAATGTAACCTAAGAGCAATTTACGCTGAAAGTATTAAAAACAGAGATTACGGCCTTTGAGACTGGCCCAGTTTTGACGCATGCGCAGACGACGCTGTTGGATTCTGACGCATGCGCAGAAGCGACATTTGGCATATCAGCCTTGTGGCAGCTGAGACGGCCACACCGGGCCACAGTTGAAAGCTGAACATTGTAAACTACCCCGGCCTCCTATTGAGCGACGCTTGCTGACGCGCGGTGTCGCGGTGAGGGGTTGGCCAGAAGGCAAGGCAGGTCTGGTGTAGTCATTCACACCCTACTACCTCCAAACCCACCTCCACCCCCACACCACATCTCTCAGGACTTCATGAAAGTTGCATGGTCCGATGGTTTTAAGTTTCTGTAATTTTCTGAGATAAATATATTACTAGGTTGATTGTTATAATCTCCCTTAATTTAAGTTGAAGTAACTTCAATTTTAAATCGCTAACTTTTGAGATATTTGATGTACAAACATACCAAATTAATGTTGGTAACCATGCCAAAACTCTGACAATATAAGCTTCTGCAGTATCATGTTCTGTTACATTGCCTCAGTATTTCCTTCTGTGTGGCGACAAATTGTTGATGAGCGCACCAATATCTAAGTTAGACATCTAGAATAAAATCCGGATAATTGTTTTTGCTTTAAAAAATTTGATGTTTTCGTCGGACTATGCAGCTTTAAATGAACAATATAGGTCTGGTATAGTCATTCACCACAAGGTCAGACATACCGAAGCACCTCAACCCCAACATCACCTCCACACACACAGATACTGTCTGAGGAATTCATTATTAGTTGATCAATGTAGAGCTAGTAATAGTATATAGTCAGTCAGTCATGGTAATGTCAAACATGCCGAAGCATCCCCCATTCCCATCCTCACCTAACTCTCCACACACACACACCTGTCAGCCTTCATTAAATATGATAGAGTCATTCACAGCAATGTCAGACACACCCAAGCACCCTACTCCCACCACCCCCACCTCTCCCGCTGCCAGCCTCAACCCACCCCGACTCCACCCACACTCCACACACACACATCTTTCAGCCAACAATGAAGTCTGGTATAGCCATTCACCGCAATGTCAGACACACCCAAGCACCCTACTCCCACAACAACCGCGACCAGACGGGATGGCCGAATGAGTTAGAGCGTCTGTCTCCCGTGTTGGTAGACCATGGGATCGTGGGTTCGAACCATGGTCGAGTCAAACCAATGACTTAATAATTGATACTTGTTGCTTCCTAGCCAGGCGCTCGGGATTATTAAGATAGGGCAAGGACTGGTTGGCTCAGTGTCAGGGTAATGTGACTGAGTGGGATATCAGGTTATGGTGCTGGCGGCCTGATCACCCATTGGGGCAGCACTATAAAGTCACCATGAGTGCGCACAGTCACAAGTCGGTACCCGTCCTGATATGACCTTAGATGTTGCTAGGACGTAAACAAATATATATATATAAATAAAAAAGCAAACCCTACCACCACCCCTACCTCAACCCCCCACCCCCACCCTACCCCACTCGCCCACACCCACACATATCTCTGCATTCATTAAGCGCACAATGTAGGTCTGGTATAGCCATTCACCGCAACCCAGCCCCCATCCACCCTCCCACCACCGGCTCCCAACCCCCATACCCACCCATCACACCCCTCAACCCTCATTAAGCCAAGTTTTATTTAACCACGAATATATCGAAAGGTCACTGTATGGTTTCTCAGAGGGGTGATTTTCCAACCGAGCAACTAATGTAACATTAAATTAAAGCCCATACTTACGGGCCCAATGTGTTCCTATTCTAGGAGTCATTCATCACTGTAATCTTATACTTACACTTCTACTACAGGTGCGATGGCCGAATCGGTAGAGTGCAGGCCTCCGGTGTGGGAGATCGGGAGTTCGATTCCCTGTCGAGTCAAACGAATGACTTACAAAATTGATACTTGTCACTTCCTAGCTTGGCACTTGGCATTAATAGGATAGGGCAAGGACTGGTTAGATCAGTGTCAGGATAATGTGACTGAGTGGGATATCAAGTCATGGTGCTGGTGGGCTGATTTCACAGTGGGACAGCACTATAAAGTAACCTTGAGTGCGTGCTGTCACAAGTTAGTACCAGTCCTGATATGACCCTAGGTGTTGCCAGGACGTGATACTCCAACAAGGAACCAATAATACTTATACGGAACACATTGTTAAAACAAATCAGCAATTGATATGTTTGTTTACCTGTATTAATAATGTAAATTTAATAGAATGTCCTCACTTAAAGGAATATGGCCTATGCTGCCGACACGACGTGAAGCAATCACCAATCAATCACTCAATCGATCACTAAAAGGAACCATGCTAAGGGGCTGTGCAGTAAAACTGAGATGAATCATGTCAATGGTGTGATATGCAGGGAAAGAAGGGTGATGTGGTTGTAATTAAAGTTCCGTAGTCCGATGGTTTTGAATTTCTGTATCTTTTCTGAGATAAATATATTAGATCGATCACTAGTATCTACTTTACATTAGGTCAAAGTTACTTTTATCCTAAATAGTAAACTGTTGAGATATTTTCAATGCAAACATGGAAAATTAGTTTTGGCAAGCTTGCCAAAACTCTGACACCATAGACTTCTGCAGTAACAGGTTCTGTTATATTGGCTCAGTATTGCCTTCTATGCAGAAACAAATGATTAATAAGTGCATCAGTATCTAAGTAAAAGGTAAAATCAAATATATGTATAATCAAATCTAGATAATTGGTTTGGTTTTGAAAATTTGATATTTCATTAAACTATGCAGCTTTACGTGATATGTAGGAGGAGCCCCCACCCCTACCCCTACCTCCTCAAACCCATCACATCCTTTAGAGCTGCTTCACACCCCCCCTTCTAAGAACACGGAGCGTTGTATGTAGGATTAACTACCGGATGTTTTATATGCGTAATAGATGTCAGACATCTATTACGCATATATCACAGTCACACCGGACTCAAGGGCCGTAATCGATTAACATGACCCGGGCGACTCCGGTCATCCGAGTCGTCAGAATTTCAAATCAAACACCGCGAGTGGAGTTGACAAATACACGTGCCGTGTGCAAAACGATCCGACCCCAGTAACCCACCTCTTGGCTGGGGTTGGCTACGAGCGATGTTGTCACATTTGCGCTTGTACCGTCTTGCAGGATAACAGCTACCAATACCAGTCACACATGGTTTTTTTTAAAGAATAACCTAGATTAATGAAATGGAAATATAGCTAAACTATCCCATCATAAAATACATTAAATCCTATTTTACTGTAGTTTTATCGGTTATTAAAATAAAATAAAAAGGTTTGGGACTAAGCCATCATTTTGTTCACGACGAGCGTGGAGAAGCATATTCGATTATTCAACCCAAGTCTGTAGGATATGCGCATGCGCCAAAAAGTGGTTCGGGTGACCCGAGTTGATTAATTGATTATGCTCAGGGTGGAGTGGCAGGTACAAGCACAAAGCCTGGCATTCACGTAGAGGTTATGAGTATGCTGAGCAGAAAGAAGCACACACGTCGATGCTGATGTGCTTGGCGGTCCCCACGGGAGTGACGTCACAGGGTCGCAAACAGCGACGTAAACTCTCCCGAGTTGGCGGGAGATCGTCCTAAAATAATTTTAATTTGTAATATCCCGCCAAAGGATCAGTTTAGCTTCCTTTTTTTTCATAGTTTGTTTAACGCATATTTTTAATCAAACGCTCCCACTGTACCAGAATGCACCATTTGGCATAACTTCCCCCCCCCCCCAGATTCTTCTGGGGAACCCCCCCACCCACATCCCCCTGTGAAAAAGAGACTCACCCCCCCCCCCACACACACACACACACCCTCCGACTTTGGCTACACTATTTCTTCCTATTTCCGATTTGTGTATTACTATTATTCGGGAGATCTCCTTACTCACACTCTTATCTACTTGGCCCCTTTGCACAAAGGTAGGCGCGTCCAGGCGACATAAGCTGCGTTTACACGGCCAAAAGTAAAACGATTCAAGACAAAGCGTTCTACCTGAAACGTTCTCGTGGCGCGTTTACACGGCAGCCTTCAGCGCACCAATGCGACTGAAAACTCCCCAAAACAACTATATTTTCGTGGCTTCTGCGCATGCGCGGATTTTCGCTGGTTGCGGCGATCACTGCTATTTGTTTTGTTTACACTCGTCGATTCGACGCCGATGTAGCTGCTACGTTAATATCGCTTGGAATTTATGGTTAATTTAATTAAATTTCATTATTTGAGGATTTAATTCTGTTAAATATGATCGCATTCACTAGATTTCGGCATAATCGGGCCCTAACACTGCCGGGCACCAGCGATTAGTTACTGCTCCCCCTGTTCCCGGCACGCACTACTATTTTATACTACCGCCGCCCGGGAACAAGCTGAAACGTTTCCTGTAGATCACCTCCTGAGGTGGTATTCGCGGAACGTTCCAGCTGGAACGTTTCAGCCCTAAAACGCCTCAGAGGCGCGTTTACACGGGCAAATGTGAACCGATCTAGGCAACTGGTTCCAGCTGGGGCGTTTTAACTTGCCCGTGTAAACGCAGCTATAGATACAACACATGTATGGGTGTGTGCCACAAGAGTTCCCCTATGGTGCTTGTGTACACAGCATCCGGCATGCAGCTACAGGCTCCTGGGCGTGTGACAATAACACTGAAACACAGTTAAACCTGTATTATTGAATGAAAGCACATATATATATTTTTTTAATTTCCATTTCTTAAAATTGCATGAGCGTAATAATATTACTAATATTTTGAAAATCAAAACAAATACTTACAAAACAATTACTTTTTTGGAAGGGGACATTAGTTGATTAAGCAGGAGAAGTTTCAATCGTGGACAATTGGTCTTCCTCATTCCACTGCTCCTTGCCCTATACTAGTAATACCATCAACCAGGCTAGGTAGACATAAGTATCACTTTTTTAAGTCAGTGTTTTGACTCACTCAGGGTTTGAACCCAAGGGTTCGAATTCCCTGACCCACCAGAACGGTAGGCTGGCCCTCCACTCCTTCGACCAGCCAGTCTGACCCATTTTCAATCATAGATATTCGAATTGGATACTAAGGTATTTATCAACCACTTGATGCTTTATAGAAGGAGTATTAAGTTAATTTAGGGGAGAACATGGCATTATAAAAACACACTTCCAAAGCCAGAAACCACATAAGCATTTAAAAGATTATGTCCTTTTGTGACCTGCGATTGCCCTTGCCCTAGTTCTGTGCAGTATGGTGCCCCTGTGCTATGCTGCTTATGAACTCAGCATATTTAATGGTGCCAGTGTAGAATAACTCCTCGGGGTAAATGTGATCATGTGAGACGGGAATCTGCGTCACAATTTGACTTTAAAGTTGGTTTGCAGTTGTTGTTATTTTTTCGGAGATAAATGTATTAAATTGATTGTTATAATCTACCTAACCTTAGCTTGATGGAACTTTTTTTTTTTAAAGGCTAACCTTTGAGATATTTGAAGTGCAAACATGCAAAATTAATTTTGGCAAGCACACCAAAACGCCATAGGCTTGCACAGTAACAGCTTCTATTACATTGACTTGCTACGGTGGCCGAATCGGTAGAGTACAGGCCTCGTGTGCGGAAGATCAGGAGTTTGCATGTTCGGTTCGCAGTCGAGTCAAACCAATGACTTGAAAATTGATACTTGTCACTTCCTAGCCTAGTGCTCGGCATTATTAGGATAGGGCAAGGACTGGTTAGCTCGGTGTCAGGATAATGTGACTAAGTGGGATATCAGGTCATGGTGCTGGCGACCTGATTTCTCAGTGGGGCAGCATTATAAAATCGCCATGAGTGCATACTGTCACAAGTCGGTACCCGTCCTGATATGACCTTAGATGTTGCTAGGACGTAAAATAACAAACAAACAAACTACACATTCTAGTTCTATATAGCAACACCATGCTTAATAAGTGTGTAGTATCTAAGTCAGTTATGTAGAATCAAATCTGGTTGAGTGTTCTGGTTTTGACAAATTTACGCTTCATCGGATTATGCAGCGTTAACTACAGAAGACTTGATGTGGTGGTGGAGGTGTAGGTGTGTGGTGGGGGTGTGGTGGGGTGTAGGTGTGTGGTATGTGTTTGGTGTTGTAGGTGTGTGGTGTGTGGGGGGGATTTAGGGGACTTAGGGGTGTGTGGTGGGAGCTTAGGGATGTGGTGGGGGTGTAGGTGGTTTGTGGTGGAGGTGTAGGGTTGTCTTGCAGAGTGGACTCAAATCTTTAGTATCCCTAATCCCCCACCACACACCTACACCCCACCACACACCTACACCACCACACACACACCACACACCTACACCCCCACCACATCCCTAAACCCTCACCACACACCAACAGCCCCACCACACACCTACATCCCACCACACACACCTACATCCCACCACACACCTACATCCCACCACACACCTACATCCCGAGTAGACTCGCCGTGAATATGGCCTATGCTGCCGCCACGGCGTAAAGCAACCACCAATCAATCAATCAATCATCGTAGAGTACGTTATCATAATCAAATCTGAGATAGTTATCTAGAAAATGTGGGGGGGGGGGAATATATCAACATATTCTGCAGAGATAGTTAATGATCGTGCTGCCACCTATCGCTTACTGTTGTGTTAGTATCGTCACTTAGCATCGACACTTTTCTAGAGTATGTCATTAGCGTGAAATATAGCATTTCCTGCGTACTAAGTGTTCCCCCCCTCCTTTTAATAGACACGCTGTCATGCGGGTTGTCCTGTTGAGTAAATGGGTTAATTAATTCAAGTGGTGTCCCCAATGAGGCTAAGAGCTTTAATACCTTCACGGCGCTGAAATTCCACCGAATAATTACGGAAACAAGTACCCATATAATATTGCAACTCCATTAAATTAATTAATGCAATATAGCCATATTTTATTACTGTTATTGTTGCAGTGATCCTGCAGATTTATTCGCAGCACTGTTTATAGAAATAAAACCTTAAAATGCAATAAGATCCAGATGAACCATAATTAAGTTTGCATAGTCCAATGGTTTTGAGTTTCTATCATTTTCTGAGATAAATGTAGTAGTTTGATCGCAATAATCCACTTTCCTTAGATTTGAACTAACTTTTATTTTAAATGGCTAACTTTTGAGATGTTTGAAGTGCAAACATGCCAGATTAATTTTGGGGAAGTATGCCAAAGCTCTGACACAGTAGACTTCTGCAGTAACAAGTTCTATTAAATTGGCCCTGTAGTCCATTTTATGTGGCGACAAATGTTTGAAAAGTGAACCAGTATCTAATAAGTTAGATATGTAGAATCAAATCTATATAGTTGTTTTGGTTTTGAAAATTTGATGTTTTCATCGGACTATGCAGCTTTATGTATTGTGGTGTTCTCTGTGGCGTAGTGGTTAGAGTGTCTGACTTTTTTTTAGGTCGGATTCCTAATCTGAAGGTCAGTGGTTCAATTCCCCATACCCCCACCTCTGCCAAATTTTTTTGTTTGTTTTTTTGTTGGTGCATTAGTTGTTTAAGCAGGGGAAATTTCAGTCATAGACGACTGGTCTTCCTCATTCCACTGCTGGTCGATAGAAAGCCCGAGCCTACACTTTTACCGACCCAAGGGATTTTTAACCTCCCACACCACATAGACATGGTATGAGAGCAACCGGCCTTTGATGACGCTGTAAGTTATACACAGCGGTGGAAATCCAAATTGGCAGAGCTGGGGGCATGGGGAATCGAACCGCCGACCCTCAGATTAGGAGTCTGAGCTAGAAAAAAGTCAGACATTCTAACCACTCAGCCACAGAGAACGCCACAATTTGGATTTCCGCCGCTGTGTATAACTTACAGCGTCATCAAAGGCTAGTTGCTCTCATACCATATCTATGTGGTGTGGGAGGTAAAAAATCCCTTGGGTCGGTAAAAATGTAGGCTCGGGCTTTCTATTGACAAACTGTCTAATGGTGAAAACAAGTTTATTCAGACTTATCCATGACAGGCAGTATAAATCTTCAAGAATGTACACATCATCAAATATAATAATCAATTCCAACCACATCTACAAGCAGCTTTGAAATCCAATGACATGCCTTCTTTACCTCTATGTCCATATTTCCGGCGTCCTTCCATTCTGCCCGGAAGTCCTCCATCCGGCGTCCTCCAACCGCTGCCGGTTGGGGGGGGGGGGTGCTGAACCCGCCGCTTGTTAGCAACTTGATCCGCACCAGTCACCGCTTATCAGTTAACCAGATCGAGGCTCGCCTGATTAAGGCAGATATAGATCTCTGGTTTTATCTCCTCTAGTTGCCAGACTTAATTATAGCCACGTCATCCTCCTTTCCCAGCGTCTCCAGTGTGGGCCATTCTAGTTAGGAGGTGTCAGGGATGCCATACTAATTAAAGACAGGTATCCTGAGCATGATATATGGGTTATGTCCTGTGTTATATATCACGCTTTATATCCTCATTTAGGCATTGTGTTATAACCTTGTAGTATATTGTGCTATATCCTGTGTTATATCATGTGTTATATCCTTGTTGTATCCTGTGTTATAATCCTATGTTGTAGCCTGTGTTATAACTTATACCCTAAGCTATATTCTGTTATATCCTGTTATATCCTGTGTTATATCATGTTCCACGTTCTTTAGCATGTGTTATATCTTGTATTACATCATATGATATATAATTGATATATCATGTGTTACATCGTGTGTTATATCATGAGCTATATCCACCAAGCAACCTTATCATAATCCTGGATCTCGCAGTAATTGTAGCTATTGTGCCTGTCTCTATTAAAAGAGAATGAGAAAAGAGTGACGAGAACAGGAGGGGGGGATAGTGGGAATGGAAAGGGGGGAGAGACAATGGAAGAGATGGGAGAGGGAGGGGAGAAGTGGGAGAGGGGGAGGCAGGGGCAGAGAATGAAGCACAAGCACGAGGTAGAGATAGAAATACAGGGGAAGAGAAGCAGAGAGAGAGAGAAAGAGAGAGAAAGAGTGAGACCTAGAGAGAAGAGCAAATAGAGATATCGAGAAAGAAAACAAGGAAGCGAAAAGACACCAGGTTCGGCTATGGAGGAATATTGCTCACTAGACACACATTCATCAACTATGACTCTTGTATGATCAACATACGTGGACTCCACTAACTAAGTTGTATCGGTAGCTGGTAAATGACTATCCTTTACCACTCAACTGAACACGCCCATCGTGCAATGTTGTGATCCTGTAAATGAGCACCCTGCAATACTATGATTCTGTAATCCACCTCAGACGCACAACCATGCCTCAGCTGGGACCTAAAATAAAACGCACCACGGGGCACCACCGTCCACTGAACACTCGCCTGGGGACGACGGCCGGCGACATGGGTCCCAGTGACTGGTACCCGTGACCGCCTGTGAACCAGCGAGCTGCTCCCGTCCGCCCCCCCCCCCCCTCCCCCAGCGCCACTGTGCGGGACGCGCTGATACTGCCAAAGGTTGAAAGAGGAGACAGGGCGGGAGCTCGCAGATCGTCGGTGTCTGTGTCTTGTGTCTCCGTGTCTGTCTGTGTGTCCGTAGCCCGGGCTCTAAGGGTGCGATGGCGACAGGAGTGAGAGCTGGTGCTCGGTCGACACAGTAATCTCGCGGGCCAGGCCGTGTCGGCAGCCGGGGAAGCCCGGCTTGTACACAAGGACATCAGTCCCCGCGTGTCCTGCGGGTGGGCCGAGAGGCACAGCATGGATATATGGGTGTGGGTGTATGTGGGTGTGGGTGGGTGTATTTGGGATGGGGGTTAGAGGTGTGTGCTGTGCACATGTGTGCGCGCGCGTATGTGTGGGTAGGAGGAGGAGGAGGGGTGGGGGCATGTTGACAGAAGGCTGAGATCCGAGTATGCATGCATGTGTGTATTTGGGAATGCGGGTTAGAGGTGTGCGCTGGGCGCATGTGTGTGCGCGCGCCTGTGTGTGGGTATGAGGAGGAGGAAGAAGAGAAAGGTGTGTGCATGTGTGTGCGCGCGTGTATGGGGTAGGAGGAGGATGAGGGGGTGGGGGCATGTTGACAGAAGGCTGAGCTCCCAGTATGCATGCGTGTGTGTATTTGGGAATGGGGGTTAGAGGTGTGCGCTGGGCGCATGTGTGTGCGTGCACGCGTGTGTGGGTATGAGGAGGAGGATGAAGAGAGAGGTGTGCGCATGTGTGTGCGCGCGTGTATGGTGGTAGGAGGAGGACGAGAGGGTGGGGGCATGTTGACAGAAGGCTGAGCTCCCAGTATGTATGCGTGTGTGTATTTGGGAATGGGGGTTAGAGGTGTGCGCTGGGTGCATGTGTGTGCGAATGTGTGTGCGCATGTGTGCGCGTGTGTGTGTGTGCGTGTGTGTGCGCGTGTGTGTACGCGTGTGTGTGCGTGTGTGTGGGTAGGAGGAGGAGATGGGTTGAGGGTAGGGGAGCATGTTGACAGAAGTGTGAGATCCCAGTATGCATGCATGTGTATTTGGGAATGGGGGTGAGAGGTGTGCGCTGGGCGCATGTGTGTGCGCGTGTGTGTGCGCGTGTGTGCGTGTGTGCGCGTGTGTGTTCGCGTGTGTGTGCGCGTGTGTGGGTAGGAGGAGGAGATGGGTTGAGGGTAGGGGAGCATGTTGACAGAAGCGTGAGATCCCAGTAGATGTGCAATGTGCGTCGTCGATTAATTTGCTATGATTTGCTATATATGAAAGCAGACAACATTGGGAAGGCGGTGAATGCGGAATAACATTGTTGATCAGTGCACTTTGATCGATAGCGCACTGAAAGCTGCATTGTCCGATGAAAACATCAAATTTTCAAAACCAAAGCATTTATCAGGATCTAATTCTACATATCTAAATTTGATAGTGATGCACTTATCAAATATTTGTGGTCACACAGAAGGGAATACTGAGGCAATTTAATAGAACCGGTTACTGCAGAAACCTATGGTGTCCGAGTTTTGGCATGCTTGCCAAAATTAATTTCCCATGTTCACCCTTTAAATATCTTGAAAGTTAGCCATTTAAAATAAAAACTACTTGAAAGTAAAGTAAGGTAAATCAAAACAATCAACCTAATATATGTATCTCAGTAAATGACAGAAACTCAAATTACCATCGGACTATGCAAACTTGAAACAGTCAAAGTTGGATAATCCAAATGTTTGAATTTCTGCCACATTTGATCCTCTTAGTCTTAGTCTTAGTTTTATGAATCAGAAAATCCTCAGAAAATGACAGAAACTGAAAATTATCGGATTATGCAACTTTAATAAATCGAACATATTAGTATCCCATTATCAAACAATTGTCGAATCGACTGCCGTGCGGTGCTTACTAATTTCTATTTAAAAAAAACACTGCTTGGTCTTTAATCCAATACACGTCCAACAGTGTGGCCATTCTCATAGGTTTGTGGGATATAAAGTAAAACACTCCCCTCTACAATCCATTGACTTCAAGGCGATATCGCGAATGTAACATTTGTTAATGCCACAATAATCTAACAAAGCTCTGGTTTATCTCAAGTATTTACCCTCCAGCCATTACTAACTTGAAGGATAGGAGTGGGGGCGGGGGCGGAGTGGGGGGGGCTGGTCTTTGTAAAATAATCTGCAGAGGATCCATTTGGATTGATCCGCACTGCAGGGCATGTGTGAAGGAAATAATCTAAAAATTAAAATTAAAAGTGAAGCGACGGAGAGAGAGAAAGAGATAAGAGAGAGAGAAGGAGAGAAAGAGAGGAAATGGGGAGGAGTAAGAAAGAGGGGCAGAGAGGGGTGTAAAATGGAGAGGACTAAGAGAAGGGGACAGAGAGGGGGGGGGGGTGATGTACAATGGAAACTCGACTGAATGGACTGGAAGAAGTAGACTTATATGCCCATTGACATTCGGTAGCATACGAGTGATTGCACGTGTGAGAGGCTTTGATGACTCCCTGTCCGCCGGTCTCGGCTGCCTACTGCCCACTGCCCACTGTCCTTTTCCCGTCCTTCAGGCAGCTCACCAGCCACCCCCTCATCTCCCACCATCCCCCTCCTGGACCTCACCAGCCACCCCCTCCTCTCCCACCGTCCCCCTCCTGGACCTCACCAGCCACCCCCTCCTCTCCCGCCGTCCCCCTCCTGGACCTCACCAGCGACCCCCTCCTGGACCTCACCAGCCACCCCCTTCTCTCCCTTCCGCCCCCACTCTGCTTCCGACTCCCTCTCCGCCTACTTCAGCCCCTGCCTCTCCCACTCCGCGCCCTTCCGCCTTCATCTCCGCCTCCATCTCCGCCTCAGTCTCCGCCTCCATCTCTGCCTCCGTCTCTGCCTCCATCTCTGCCTCCATCTCCGCCTCTGTCTCCGCCTCCATCTCTGCCTCCATGTCCGCCCCCATCTCCGCTTCTGTGTCTGCTTCCATATCTGCCTCTGTCTCCACCTCGGTATCTGCCTCCGATTCCGTCTACACCTCCGCCTCCGCCTCCGCCTCCACCTCCTCCTCCGCCTCCGCCTTCACCTCCGCCTCCGCCTCCGCCTCCACCTCCTCCTCCTACGCCTTTGCTTCCGCCTCCGTATTCGCTTCCGTCCAAACCTCCTCCTCCGCCTCCGCATCTGCGTCCGCATCCGCGTCCGCCTCCGCATCCCTACCCTACACCCTCTCGCTCCCCATCATTCTTCTCCGCCCCTACCCTTCTCTTTTCCCTCCGCCACTGCCTCCCTAATCCGCTCCCCTCCCCCCCACCACCTTCCTCACCCTCCACCTCCCCACTCCGCCCCCTCCCTCTCCTCTTCCATAACCTCTCCCATGCCACATCCCCTCCCCCCCCCCCCCGCCCCTACCCACACGTTTGTCCCCGCCCCTACTGGGGCCCTACCGGCCCGCCGTCAGAAGTCAATGCCCCCGGTCCTGTCGTCCTGTCTTCCATCCGTCAGGCTTGGCTTTGAGACCCAAATGGCGCTTCGAAATTGAAACCGAACCCGGCTGTGAGGGCCCGGAAGACGCGGCGACGGCGGCGGACGGGTGGGGGCGTGGAGGCGAGGCGAGGGACGGCGGAGTGGGGGACCGGGACGGCGGCAGGCGAGGCGGGGGAGGGAGGACGGCGAAGGCCGTGAAAGGAGGCCGAGGCTCCGACGGGAGGGAGGGGAGACGGCGGGATAGGAGGGGGCCGGCCGGGCTGGAGGGGGGACGGCGGGAGAGGAGGAGGGCGATGGGTGTGGGAGGGCGTGGGGGGGCGGGGATGGGACGGCGGAGAGAGGAGGGGGGAAGGGCGTACGAGAGGAGGGGGTGGCTGGTATGTCCAGGAAAGGAGGCGGGAGAGAGGAGGGGTGGGCTGGTGAGGTCCAGGAGAGAACGGCGGGCGATGGCCGGGTGGTGGCTGGTGAGGTCCAGGAGGGGCGATGGTGGGAGAGGAGGGGGTTGCTGGTGAGATCCAGGAGGGGGACGGCGGCGAGAGGAGGAGGGGGTGGCTGATGAGGTCCAGAGGGGGGGAGGGGATGGGTGGGAGGGAGGGGGTTGCTGTGAGGTCCAGGAGGGGGGACGGCGGGAGAGGAGGAGGGGGTGGCTGATGAGGTCCAGGAGGGGGTGGCTGGTGAGGTCCAGGAGGGGGACGGCGGGAGAGGAGGAGGGGGTGGCTGGTGAGGTCCAGGAGGGGGATGGTGGGAGATGAGGGGGTGGCTGGTGAGGTCCAGGAGGGGGACGGTGGGAGAGGAGGGGGTGGCTGGTGACAAACAACCAAAAACACACCAAACACCAACACCAAACCAAAAACCAAAAAACACAAAAATGGCTGGTGAGGTCCAGGAGGGGGACGGCAGGAGATGAGGGGGTGGCTGGTGAGGTCCAGGAAGGGGTGGTGACGTTAGGTGCGGAATGAGAGGCGGCATGAGAGGACGGCGGCGGAAGTGTAGCAGTGAAGTGGGAGTGTGTGTGTGAGGGGGGGGGGGTTGTGGTACTTTACACGAACATTGCCGAACATAACTCCCACGTTCTCGGTCCAACAATAAAAATAAATTCTCTTTTAAACCAATGGATTCTTCAAGAAGAATACGAACGGTTCTTTTCTCTGACATAACGTGACGTGACGTGACGTGAGGGTCCACTGCCCCGAGCGGAAAATCACGTTTTGCCTACGAATCATTGCCCGCCCTGACTACTGAACATTTTGAACTCCGACCACTGCCTCAACCTACACGTGATATATAAAGTTATAGCTATGCATATATGTACGTAGAGATGTCCATATATGTAGGCATTAATACGTTTACATGCATTATATGAATTCGTAGGGTAAACGAAAGGGTATATATGTGTCGTGGGGGGTGATGAAAACGGGAAATATTGCGCCCAGAGCGGGACTCAACCCCACATCTCTTTGCATTCCGGGCCAGTGTGCTAACCACTACCTCAATTAGGGTCCCTGATATCACCATACTAGCCATGCCTACCGCAGTACCTGTCTATGCGGCTCCTTGCCTGAGAGGTAAGTGCAGACCACTACACTCGTCCCCTTGAAATTGTAAGTCTTTTAATGCTTACAATCACATACATACAGGCAATGCACTTACAATTTACATACACATGGTAGGTTCAACAACTATACAACATATAGCTTGTACAGGATCACATGGCAACAAGTGTCATGGGGGTGATGAAAACGGGAAATATTACACCTAGAGCAGGACTCAAACCCACATCTCTTTGCATTCCGGGCCAGTGTGCTAACCTTTACACCACCTAGGCCCCCTGAAATCACCATACTACCCATGCCTACCTGTCTCTGTGGCTCCTTGCCTGAGAGGTCAGTGTAGACCACTACATATGCATATGAACATATACACACATATACACATGTACACATATGTACACATGTTCACATATACACATATATATATGTACACATGTACACATGCACATATACAAACATGCACACATACATACACCGATACACACATTCACACATATTACACAACCTCTCTAACCGACCACCTCCACAGATCGACAACTCCCCTATATCGATCGCTTTATTTGGGTCCCAAAAGATCGCCCATACAATACGAGTGCAATGAAAAAAAGAACTCCCTAATCCGACCACCTCCCTAAATAGACGCATAGTCGGTTGATTTAGAGAGGTTTTACTGTAGACCCTATATTTACCGACTCCAGCCTTTTCCTTTGCTTGAGTGTGTGAGTGTGTGTGAGTGAGTGTGTGTGAGTGAGTGTGTGTGAGTGTGTGAGTGAGTGAGTGTGCGTGAGTGTGTTTGAGTGTGTGTAAGTGAGTGTGTGTGAGTGAGTGTGTGTGAGTGAGTGTGTGTGAGTGTGTGAGCGTGTGAGTGTGTGAGTGTGTGAGTGTGTGAGTGTGTGAGTGTGTGAGTGTGTGAGTGTGTGAGTGTCGTGAGTGTGTGCTCGTGTGTGAGTGTGGAGTGTGTGAGTGCTATGGTGCTGTGAGTGTGGAGTGTGCAAACATGGTGAGTGTCGCGAGTGTGTTAGTGTGTGACGTGTCGAGAGTATGTGAGTGTGTGAGTGTCGCGTGGGGTGTGAGTGTAGTGAGCTGTGTGTGAGTGTGTGATGTGTGAGTGTGCGACAGTGCGAGTCGTGCGAGTGTAGCGATGTAGTGCGGATAAGTGTGCGAGTGTGTGAGTGTGTGAGTCTGCACTAGTGTTTTAGTGTGTGAGTGTGTGAGTGCCTGTGACGTGTTTGAGTGCGTCTAGTGTGTGGTGTGTGAGTGTGTGAGTGTGCTGAGTGTTGAATGTGTGAGTGTGTGAGTGTGTGAGTGTGTGAGTGTGTGAGTGTGTGAGTGTGTGAGTGTGTGAGTGTGTGAGTGTTTGAGTGTGTGAATGTGTGAGTGTGAGTGTGTGAGTGTGTGCGTGTGTGACAGTGTGTGTGACAGTGTGTGTGACAGTGTCAGTGTGTGTGTGTGTTGGTGGGGGAGGGGGGGGGGGGGATTCCCAGCCCGCCGAGCTGCGAGCCCCGATAAAGGTGGGCCGGCCGGCGGTCTGCCGGTCACGGCCCGCCCAAAACACGAGTTGAGGGGCCGAGTCTTTATACCGGCGCGCCGGCCCCAAAGGCCGCCAGCAAAGCTTCTCACTGAACCATTAGAAGCACCGGGCCATCAATCACCGGCGCCGCCCCGCCATCTACCACCCCGCCACGCCGAGGGCCGGCCCAGGGGCGTGGGAGGGCGGGGTGGGCGGAGTGAATATTGGGTGGACCTGGTGGGTGAGTGGCCCAGTGGTGGGTAGAGAGAGGGGTAGGTGGGCGGAGCGGAGGCTAGTGTGTGTGTGTGTATCGGGTGGGAGGTCTGTGGATTGGACGTGGGCGTGGGTGGGCGGGGTGGGCGTGGTGGGCGGGGTGATTTTGGTGGCGGAAGAGACTTGTTAATGTGGGGATGGGAAGGCCCACTGGACTTCTGTTAGACCCCGCCTCTTGCCCTCCCCATCTCCCTCCCTCCCTCCCTCCTTCCTTCCTTCCTTCCTTCCCTCCCTTCCTCCCGCATTCCTCCCTAACTGCCTCCCTCCCCATTCCCTCCCCTCTCCCCTTCGCTCCCCACCTCCCCCTTTCTTTCCCCCCTCCCCCTCCTTCACCGCCTTCCCCCTTCCTCTCCCTGCCTCCCTCCTCCCACCCCCGGCGCCTCTCTTCCTCTAGTCCGCCAATGATTGCCAAATCACGCCCAGCTTTGGGAGATAATCACCGAT
>CM059186.1:154712496-154755013 GCA_030323885.1 Branchipolynoe longqiensis
CTCTGTAATATATGTAGGCCCACCGGGTACACGAAGGAACCAGCTACGACTGGAAGGTCGCCTAGGAAACGAGAGTGGAATAAACGGCAGTCGTTAACTGGAACTCATTGTGTTGACTTGTATGTTACATGGTGTCAGATGTGGCTTACCTAACAAGTAGTAATGGCACTATCAGGATTGAAACCCCCATTGCCATTGGACTTGGAGGGTAATCTAACTTTAAACTGGACCCAGTGGATTGTTTCGTATAGGATTTACGCGGTGGCAGCGGGAGTCGCTGCAAAAGCTGAAAAAGTTCAGTGCTGCGTGTTTCTTCACGTTGCAGGGACTGAAGCTCAAAAGATTCACAGAACGTTCAACATTGAGGTAGCAGACCGGGATAAAATTGCGGTTCTAATTGAAGCATTCCAGATTTATTGCGAAGGAAAAACAAACATTACTGTGGTAAGATACCAGTTTAACTCACTTTACCAAACGAACGAGAGCATGGACAGTTACATAAGAAATCTTTGAAGCCGAATTTCATATTGTCAGTACGGATCACTGGAAGATTCACTACTCTGTGACAGAATTGTGTGTGGTGTGAAAAGCAAGGCTTTGCGTGATCGTTTATTGCAAACGTTTAATTTGTCACTAGAGATGTGCATCAATATGTGTCGACTCAGTGAACACAAGTCTGACTTACTAAATAGTGATACGTGTGTTGCGGCAAGTGAAAACGTTGATGCGATTTCAAGGTTGGATAATGCCGTGACGTCATAGCGACGTTCGGTACCATGGAGACGAACGTCGCAGCCGACACAATACCGTTCGAACATGTCAAACATCAAATGTATGAATTGTGGTTATCAACATGTCCAAGGTCGATGCCCTGCTAAAAACAAACAATGCTCTGGATGTGGGAAAACCGGGCATTTCATAAAAATGTGCAGGAGAAGTGGACATAGGAATACAACAGTTAACAAAATCAACTATGAACATCCGTATGCAGAGAGCGAGAGGATGCACCCGTGCGAGGAGCGAGAGGATGCGTTTGATCTGTTCGTCGGCGCATTGCAGGATACCAACACTGATCGAGAGGACCTGTGGTACGCCGATATCATGGTAAACAACACGACGATTAAGTTCAAACTGGATACCGGTTCGGAGGCAAACATAGTGCCGCGGAGGATCTACAACCAACTGGGCGACGTTACCTTGGGCCCAGCACGTTGCCACTTAATAACCTACACAGGACAGCGCATAAGACCACATGGTGAGGTGTTCGTCGACATACTCGGTCATCGATTAAAGTTCCAAGTCACGAATGAGGGTAGCCCTATCCTCGGAAAGAGTGCGTGTGTGGCACTCAACCTCATAGCAAGACTGGACTCCATGTCCGCCATAGTGGATCTGTTGGTAAATATGTATATGCTACTCAGTTGGTAAATATGTATAGTGATGTATTCCAGGGTCTTGGCAAAATTAAAGTCGATGCACATATTCATATTGATAATAATGTATCCCCAGTCATTGATGCTCCTAGACGCATCCCTCATGCCATAATAAATGACGTCCGTCAAGAACTAGATAGGATGTTAGACCTCAAAGTAATAGTCGAACAGTCGGAGCCGACTCCATGGGTGAGCTCCATCACCATAGTCAGGAAACCAGGAAAAATACGAATATGTTTAGACCCTACTAAATTAAATAAAGCAATATTGAGAGGCCCTTATCCAACCCGTACTATAGAAGAAGTAGTAGCAAATACCAGTGGGGCGAAATATTTTTCAGTAATTGATGCCAACAGCGGTTACTGGCAAATCGTATTAGATGATGAGAGCTCCAAGTTATGCACTTTTAACACCCCATGGGGTCGGTATCGATATACTCGCTTGCCATTTGGCATCAAAACGGCGGGAGACATTTTCATTCAAGAAATGAACAATATATTAGGTGATTTGGACGGTGTGAATGTCATAACCGATGACATCCTAATTTATGGTAAAGATATACATGAACACAACACCAGACTACAGTCAGTCTTAGAAAGGGCCCGAAAATTCAATTTAAAAATAAACCCCAAAAAATCGAAGATTTGGAAAAAAGAGGTAAATTATGTGGGCCATTTAATAACATCTGAAGGATTATTACCTAGCCAAGAAAGAGTACAAGCAATAGTAGACATGCCAACACCTACAGATAAAAAAGCTGTCCAACGGTTTCTGGGAATGGTTGGATATGTCAGCAAATTTATTCCGAACATGGCGGAACTAGCAAAGCCATTAAGAGTCGTACTCAGCAAAAATGTCGCATGGCATTGGGAAGAGGACCAGATTTATGCATTTTGAAAACTCAAGGAGTTGCTGACAAAAGCACCCGTTCTAAAATTTTTCGATGTAAAACAAGAAATTCTACTTCAAGTAGATGCTTCAAAATCTGGCCTCGGGGCAACTTTATTCCAAGAAAATAAACCTGTTGCAATGGCGTCCAAAGCATTAGACAAAACACAATCAAATTATGCAGTAATAGAAAAGGAATTACTGGCTATTTGTTTTGGATGCCAAAAATTTCATGAGTACATATATGGAAAAGAAGTGACTGTTCAGACTGATCACAAACCATTGGTAGCCATAATGAATAAGCCGATACACACACTGTCAGCACGTATGCAACGCATGAGAATGCGGTTGCAAAATTATAATCTACAAGTTATACATGTTAAGGGCACGCTCATGTACTTTGCAGACGCGCTGTCCAGGGCCCACACCACGTTAACAACACCAAACAACTTGTTCGACACTGACATGACTGTGGCTACAGTCGATATGGAAGTTAACAATGTAACCAGAGTGAGACAAGAGTTGGACAAAGATGAGACATTACAGCAGGTTGTATCGTTGGCGAAACATGGGTGGCCCAAGCATAGCAATAACCTCAGTAGAGCGGTAAAACCATTCTTTACTTATAGAGATAGCAGAACAATACAAGACAATGTACTATTAAAGGATAATCGCATTATCATACCAAGTGCCATGCATACAGACATGCTTAACAAAATATATGAGTCACATTTAGGGATAGTAAAGTGTAAACAGTTGGCCAGAGACAACATCTTTTGGCCAGGTATGAGCAGCCAAATTGAAGACAAAGTGTCACGGTGTCAAATTTGCCAGGAGTACCGAAACAAACAACATTCTGAACCGTTGATAAACCATGACATAATGTGTATTCCATATCATAAAGTAGGAGTGGATTTATTCTCCATCAACAGAGTAAATTTCCTGCTAGTGATTGACTATTATTCAAAATTCCCTGAAATCATCGAATTATCGTCAACCACAAGTCAGTCTATTATAAGGAATTTGAAACAGGTGTTTTGCAGGTATGGCATCCTGAGCATTGTAGTGTCGGATAATGGACCGCAGTTCAGCAGTGCAGAATACTTACAATTTGCCCATGAGTATGGTTTCACACCAAAATTTACTAACCCGATATTCCCACAGAGCAATGGACAGGTAGAACGATACGTACAAACTGTGAAATTGATGATTAAAAAGTCATTATTGGACAACAAAGATCCCAATGTTGCTCTACTGAACTATCGGAACACCACAATCCAGGGCATTGGTGCATCCCCAGCACAGATACTTATGTCCCGTAAACTACGGACAAGATTGCCAATTTTGGCCGAACATCTAAAACCAAAATGCAAATATACAAAACAAACTGAAATACACAAAGCACAACAAACCCAGAAAAAATACTTTGACGCACGTGCAGGACGTGAACACCCTAAATTGCAGACTGGAGATGATGTACGATATCTACATCACCAGGGAGGGTGGGCAGCAGGTAAAATTGTAAGGACTAACACACCTGGGACTAGGGATTACACGATCATAAATAAGCAAAACAATATAGTTAGACGAAATCGAAAACACATTTTCGTATCACAAAAGTTGAAAACCCACCCAATTGGGCGTGAGACACAAACAAACACAGACGACTATGCTACACGATATGGCAGGATCATCCGCCCTGTACACAGACTAGGAATAGATGGCTAGCCATGATATCAGTAGTAGTATTACTGTTAGAATAAGAACGTTATTGCTGTTAGTTGTTACGTATAGTGAAGACACCTGCACGGTTATCCAACCGGGTTAACGAAGCAGAATTAGTTACACCTTATGTATGTGTGCATCGTCATGTGGCTTTATGACATGAGAGGGTACATACAGGAATGCATAAGTATGCCATAGAATAGTACGTAAGAAAGACGTTGTTCAACAGTACAACGCAGTTGGCCACCAAGCAGCATCAGAAATAGATTATATGTACGTAGACCATTAATGACTGTATGTAGAGAAATAAGCAGGATTTCGATGTTAATCGTGCAAGAGTTACAAGAAAGTAAAAATGATATTCAGTTAAACACATAAAACATGTTGTATCTACAAAGGTATGAGTACACAGTAAGACATATTGTTATCGACTTTTCGAACAGTGTAAACATAAGCGATAGGTATTTCACGGAAGTTAACTACGTTCATATGTTACAATATCTGGTGTGTTACATAACATAAGAGCATAGTCAAGTACACTTACAAAAAAAAATTTGTGAAAGACGATACAACAGTGCATAATGCACACTCTGGCCACTCCAGCTACACATCTAAAGAATTGACAAAATAAGTACGTTGTGAATGTAATTCAGATATATGCCTTCCTAAGCTCGCATACATGTAAACTTTCCTGTATTGTTAGATGTTCACATATGTATGGATCAAGTATAGTTGGTACTGACCTGTTAAAATTTTAAAAGAGAGATGCTCAGATATTTATTGCATTGATCGTATGTTATAAATTATTGACTTTATCATATTTATTAAATCTAGCATAAGTTGTAAATTATTAATTTATCCTATTTATTGCATGTTACCCTATATTGTAAATTAATGATCATATCTTATGTTGTGGGTGTGGTAATATATGGTCTGTCTTTGAAGGTTCAGGGTTTATTGTATTTAATAAACTATGAAAGGGGAGATGTAATATATGAAGGCCCACCTAGTACATGAAGGAACCAGCTACGACTGGAAGGTTGCCTAGGAAACGAGAGTGGAATAAACGGCAGTCGTTAACTGGAACTCATTGTGTTGACTCGTATGTTACAGTAACTGCATACCCAGATAAGCATATACATTTCACAAAGCCCTGTCATCAATTTAAATATTGAAGAAGCACTCTCAACATCATGCAGCACTCCCCCCCCCCCACACACACACACCTGCACCTACACCTACACACCACCACCCTCTCCCTCACTTCCCCGCCTAACCAATTATTAGCGCTCTTTGATTTAATATCTGGATACGAGAGAAGGAGCTGGGGACGAGTGTTTCGTTAGAATTCGCGGCGATTAATCTTTCTGGCCGTGTCAACTCCACGAAATGGTGGCGTCGCAGCAAAGATTGTTTATTTGTGTGATGGAGGGTTTTGCATCCTGGTAACATATAAGGTCGTATCAGGATGGGAATCGTTTGTATGTTTGTTGGGGTTTTACATTCTAGCAACATCCAAGGTCATATCAGAATGGATGCCGACTTGTGAGAGTGTGCACTCATGGTGACTTTATTGTTGGTTGGTTGTTGGAGTTTTACGTCCTGGTAACATCTAGGGTCATATCCGAATGGGTATTGACTTGTAGCAGCGTGCACTCATGGCGACTTCATAATGCTGCCCCACTGGCATGACCAGATTTCCCACCCGGTCACATTATCTACATACTGAGCTAACCGGTCCGTGTCCGATTCTACTAATGCCGAGCGGTGGCCTTGGTAGCGACAAGTATAAATTTGGTAAGTCAATCGTTTGACATGGCCAGGATTCAAATTCCTGACCTTCCCCATGGGAAGTTTGCATTCTACTGATTCGGCCACCGCGTCATGTCGCGCAGCAAAGAACCCATTATGAACAGAGGCGTGGAAGGAGTCCACCTGCCGCAGCCTAATGATATTCCTGTGTGCCCGTATGTGGTAACATCTGGCATGTTTTATGTGATATCTGGCGAGGTCTCCAAACCCCAGATCCCACTGATGCAAGTGATAGACGAGCCGGGCCGAGAGGAGCAGCTAATAGGGACCCAGCGCGACCCCTCTCCGTGTGATCTCCTACTTGGGAGGTGAGGAAAGGCGTGCGGGTGGAACTCTCCGCTGATGGAGGTAGCTTCTAGCATGCACGCTCAACTAACTAGGTCTGGAACCTGATGGATCTCCTTCTACGGCCCTGCGGCAACAATTTTGCACTACTAAACAGCATGCATGACCTTTTTACTAAAGTAAAACAAGAAGACATTATTTTTTTAGCCCTTTAGAGAACAGCTGGTCTGGACAACCTCATATAGTTTATTAAACCAATTTTATCAATTAATAATTTAGTATTTTTAACAGCTTTAGCTTGTAGCTAAAATTGTATATCCCTTGGACACAAATTATATAGTTGTGAGCCTTTTAAATTCATAAGTGTCTAATGACACATACTTGATTGTATGCTGTTGCATTCTGTGTAAAAGCGATAGTTGAATAAAAGACCAACAATTTTCACCCTGAATATGGCCTATGCTGCCGACACTGCATAAAGAAACTACCAGTCAATCGTGTTGTCGGTGCAGGGCTGTGAGTGTGTTAGTGGTGAGGGGGGCCTGGGGGTGGGGGGTGGGGGGGGCTAAACACAGATGGGAAACTGTGTTAAATTTGTGAAAGCTACACGGGTTGGCCCCGCCTTATCGGATGACATTGGAAACATCACGGATGTGACGTCATTGAATGACATGCAATCGGGTTGAATGAGTTGGGGGCGCCCTCTGGCTGGGATTGTTGGAGGCACAGAGAGCACTGAACGACACTCACACACCTATGCCTGACTTACCCCGTCTCCTCTCTGCCTCGCCAGTACCCTATTGGCTGACCTCATTGACCAATCAAAGGCCAGCCAATCAGGCGTTGCACATGTCCATCTCACCTGTCCTAGTGCATCGCATTCCTCACCTTTGTCAGTCCTCACCAGACGCTCTCCAGAGCAGACTTTTTACTGACCCACCCACCCACATCTGTCTCACTTTAGCATAGCAGGCGGGATGGCCGAATGAGTTGAGCGTCCGTCTCCCGTTTTGGTAGATCGTGGGATTCGAAACCATGGGTTCACACCCTTGTCGAGTCAAACCAATGACCTATAAAATTGATACTTGTCGCTTCCTAGCCCGGTGCTCGTCATTATTAGGATAGGGCAATAACTGGTTGGCTCAGTGTCAGGATAATGTGACTGAGTGGAATATCAGGTCATGGTGTTGATGGCCTGGTCTTCCAGTGGGGCAGCACTATAAAGTCGCCATGAGTGTGTAGTGTCACAAGTCAGTACCCGTCCGGATATGACCTTGGTCAAGTCAAACCAATGACTTCCACACTGATTCTTGTCGCTTCCTACTACTCCTAGCCAGGTGGTCGGCATTATTAGCATAGGGCAATGACTGGTTAGCTCAGTGTCAGGATAATGTGACTGAGTGGAATATCAGGTCATGGTGCTGGTGGCCTGGTCTTCCAGTGGGGCAGTACTATAAAGTCACCATGAGTGCGCACTGTTACAAGTTGCTCCCTGTCCAGATATAACCTTAGATGTTGCCAGGATGTAAAACTCCGACAACCAACAACCAACCATATAACTTTGAACAATCATCCTTTGCCTATGATTAAATAGCAAGCGTCTTGTACATCCAGCGAGAGGGAGAGAAAGAGAGAGATGTTGTTAGTGCCAGCTTGAGATTCGCTGGAAGCTAGTGCTTTTATTTTTTACTTTGCCTTTTCATCATCCCCAATCACAACTTTGCTTACACTTTTGACTTGTTTTTGTACTTATATGTCATCATGACACATCATTCTCTAATTATTTACTAAAGATCTGTTTATGTAACCGATCATGAATCATTAATTTACAAGGCTAAAGCGCCAACACCTCATTCAACAACCTATTTAGGTCGCTTAATTCAATTATCTATTACCATTCCCTTATCTCCCGCAGATATTTGAAGTGAAGACATACACGATTAATTTTGGCCTGCACGTCGAAATTATAGACGCCCCGGGCTTCAGCAGTCCAGTCCGTTCACTTAGAGCAGCAATAAATGCTTGATAAGTTTGTGTTTGTTTTGGGTGGTTATACATTAGTTAATTAAGCAGGGGGAATGTCAATCGCGGACACTTGGTCTTCCTCATTCCACTGCTCCTTGCCCTATCCTAATAATGCTGAACTCCATGCCTATCTGTATCCATACAATGTAGACAGTCGTAGAACAGGTTATTTTGGCAGCCGAGACTATTCTTAACACCACTATCATACCAAACTAGGTCTCAAAACGTCTGATCCGGTTCTAAAAGGGGCTGTGGTTGGGGTAGAACTAGAAGGTGGCAGCCAGAAAATGTTGAGCCCGCTCAAAGTTCAGGAGCACCCTTCCAGCCTAGCCCGTTCATGCAGTTCATAAAAAGACTGCAAAAAGTTGCTACTATATCCACTCCGTTCGCATACAGTTTGAGCCCGTTCGGCAACATTTTCAAGAACGTAGTGAGAACTAGTTTGGTGTGATTGGGGTGTAAGGCGATGTAAATTTTCGCCCCTGTGCTTCTATTCAGGGTGCATTTGTATGTTATGAATGAATAGTAAACGAAACACAGTTTTTGTTTGTTTGTTTATATATTGAGGCTGTATTTATACTGTCCATAGCATATTGAGGCTGTATTTATACAGGGATACCATCAAGAGAAACCTGAAGCTGACAGACATTAAGACCGACTCATGGACGCAACTCTCATGGCAGAGAGCTAAATGGAGAGCGGCAGTCAAGTAATGAAAGCAGTCTTTGTCGCATCGCGACCGACAGCATGATGATGATGATGAGCATATAAGTCCGGGTACCCAGGCTTGTTTTCAATGCTGGCCAGTTGTAGTGTTTGAGTCATACCGTGCTATATATGTGATGTATAACATGTTATGGTTCTCAACATCAGCACAAAACTGCAATACATCTTTCATGAATTCACTAGTATCTAAGTATAGCATATTGTAGTAGTCTGCATTTACCTCTCAGGCAGGGAACCACACACACAGGTTTGGCATGGATTGGGTGATTGCAGCAGGCAGTCTAAGTAGTGTAATGGTTGGCAACCTAGCCCTGGAAGCTCTGGAATGGCAAGAAGTGTGGGCTTGAACCCTGATCTAGGCATATTTCCCATTTACATCAATCCAAAAACACTGGTACCATGACCTTTGAACAAGCTATGGACTGTATGGTTTTGTTCAAATCTACCTTGTGTATGAATATGTGCGTGCATTGCCTATATGTATGTAATTGTAAGGATTAAACAACCTATGGATGTACACCATTTAAAAGTGGGACAATACTAGTGTAGTCGTCTGCACTGCACTCCCAGGCATCATCATCATCATCATCATGCTGTCGGTCGCGATGCAACAAAGACTGCTTTCATTACTTGACTGCCGCTCTCCATTTAGCTCTCTGCTGTGATGGTTGCACATTTCATGAAAGCTGCCTGCAAAGGTGTTGAAGTGCTGCTGGCTTTTGCAAGTTACCAGCGGCACTCTCTCGGGGAGCAAATAGAGGTTTCACACCGGCAAGAACATGTCAAGACAGGCGCAAAACTATTTGTCCCTGCAGTGGCTGGTCGGGAGATGTTGGGAGTTCCATACATCAACCGCCCTTAATGCTGCCACAGTGACATGGTTTTCTGTTTAGGGTTTGTTCCCTTAGCCTTCGGTTCTGTCAAGAACCTGTACCACAAGGCAGTGGTTTACAACTCTGCAGGGCAGGGGCATCAAACTCCCTGAGGTGTTGCTATACCTGCAATACCTGCATACCATACCAGGCAAGGATCCACATAAACAGGTAGGCATGGATAGGGTGATTGCACCAGGGAGCCTAGGTTATGTAATGGTTAGCACGCTAGTCCTGGAAGCACCAGAATGGCAATAAGTATCAGTTTGAAACCTATACTCTAGATGGAATATTTCCCATTTTCACAACCCCTTGAAAAATATATTGGATTAACTCCAGTTGGAAGGCTGTCAATTCCAGTACAGACATAACCCGGATGAGGCATATTTATGGTGGAGAGCCTTCAGAAATTAAGAAATGAACACTTCATTGGGGGGATTATTTTCCCTATCGGATCCGCCCAGCAGCGGTGAGGCGTCTTTGTGGTTGGTTGGCTGAATGTGACTCAAAGACAAAATTGGCCGTGAGGGATTTGCTTTCTTTGATGAAGCCACCCTTTTATTATTAAAGCCGATTTTTTCATTTTATATTTAAATTAAAAGAAGGTTATTCAATTTTAGTAATAGTTCTTAATACAGACGGGAACTTTGACAACAAAGTAGAGATCATCAGGACAAGTTTGATATGGCGGTGTGTGTGGAGGTGGGGGTGAGTGGGTGGGGGTGGGGTTAGTAAACGTCTAGGCATGGTGGGTGGGAGTGGGTGGGTGTGGGTACATGTTAGTAGAACTGTAGATATGGTGATGTGTGTGGAGGTGAATGTGTGTGGAAGTGGGTGTGAGTGGGTGGGTGTAGGGTATGGGTTAGTAGAACTGTAGATATGGCGATGTGTGTGGAGGTGGGTGTGGGGTATGGGTTAGTAGAACTGTAGATATGGCAATGTGTGTGGAGGTGGGTGTGAGTGGGTGGGTGTGGGGTATGGGTTAGTAGAACTGTAGATATGGTGATGTGTGTGGAGATGGGTGTGAGTGGGTGGGTGTGGGGTTCGGGTTAGTAGAACTGTAGATATGGCAATGTGTGTGGAGGTGGGTGTGAGTGGGTGGGTGTGGGGTACAGGTTAGTAGAACTGTAGATATGGCGATGTGTGTTGAGGTGGGTGTGAGTGGGTGGATGTGTGGTACGGGTTAGTAGAACTGTAGATATGGCGATGTGTGTTGAGGTGGGTGTGAGTGGGTGGATGTGTGGTACGGGTTAGTAGAACTGTAGATATGGCGATGTGTGTTGAGGTGGGTGTGAGTGGGTGGATGTGTGGTATGGGTTAGTAGAACTGTAGATATGGCGATGTGTGTGGGGTATGGGTTAGTAGAACTGTACATATGGCGATGTGTGTGGGTGTGAGTGGGTGGGTGTAGGATATGGATTAGTAGAACTGTAGATATGGCGATGTGTGTTGAGGTGGGTGTGAGTGGGTGGATGTGTAGTACGGGTTAGTAGAACTGTAGATATGGCGATGTGTGTTGAGGTGGGTGTGAGTGGGTGGATGTGTGGTACGGGTTAGTAGAACTGTAGATATGGCGATGTGTGTTGAGGTGGGTGTGAGTGGGTGGATGTGTGGTACGGGTTAGTAGAACTGTAGATATGGCGATGTGTGTGTGGTATGGGTTAGTAGAACTGTACATATGGCGATGTGTGTGGGTGTGAGTGGGTGGGTGTAGGATATGGATTAGTAGAACTGTAGATATGGGGAGTCGGGCAAGGGGAAAGATGAATCACACTGCATAACTAGTCATGAGCTGGGACATGCAATTGACAAATCAACCATCATTTTCTAGAAAAAACTAAGTTTTAATTAGAAAATACTTTCAGTCTTCACTCTAGAAACAATACTGGCTAAACATAGCAGTTTGTGTATATTGATCTACTCATTGTTTATTTGATGTATATCAAGTCTGAGCTGGAATGAGAGAGAAAAGAATCAATTAATCAAATAAAATCAACTTTTGTACAAATATGATTCCTGAATTTCTAATGGCTGAAGGCACTGCTTGCTGTCTCACTGTGATTTCATCAGAAGGAATGATGTCATATTCCTTACTAGGTTGGTAAAGGACTACTCCTTTATGTACTAGGGAGACCAAAGAAATTAAAGAATTGTGTTCTCTGTGGGGGAGTGGTTAGAGTGTCTGACTTTTTTTCTAGGTCAAATTACTAATCAGAAGGTCGGTGGTTCGATTCCCCATGCCCCCACCTCTGCCAATTTGGATTTCCACCGCTGTGTATAACTTAATCAAAGGCCAGTTGCTCTCATACCATGTCTATGTGTTGTGGGAGGTTAAAATCCCTTGGGTTGGTAAAAGTGTAGACTCAGGCTTTCTATAGACAAACTGTCTCATGGTGAAAACAAGTCTATGTGTTGTGGGAGGTTAAAATCCCTTGGGTTGGTAAAAGTGTAGACTCAGGCTTTCTATAGACAAACTGTCTCATGGTGAAAACAAGTCTATTCAGGCTTATCCATGATAGGCAGTATTAATCTTCAAGAGAAAAAAAAGGGAAAAAAAAGCCAGATGGGATGGCCAAATGAGTTGAATATCCGCTTTTCATGTGGCAAGTCAGTTTCAAACCCCGACTGAGTCAAACCAACGCCTTATGGATTTATGCATATCACTAGCTAGCCTGGCTCTCCTCGACACTCCTATGCACGGACAGGGAACAGTTGAATGAGGAAGACCAATTGTCAATGATTTAATTTCCCTCTGCTTCATCAACGAATGGAACAAATACAAAATAAAAGAGTTTGGTGCAACTTCATCGATCTTCTGAATCGCATCTTTAATAATGTTGCTACAGGGCCGCCACTTTGTGGTAACTCAATTAACAAAACAATGTAGAATTGTGCGCACGGTTAAAGCCTCACTAGATGGCGTGGAATAACAGATGACAGATGGATGAGAATGTTAGGGGTGTGTGTGAAGAGAGAGGTCGGAAATAGTGCTGAGTTCGTGTTCTTTGCTAAATATTTTAATATATAACTTCCTTGTATAACTTATATAATTTACATAAATTATATAGCTTATAATTATAATTATGCTAAATAACTATTTTCTTATTTTCTTATGTCATTTTTTTGGCTCCGAGTCAAATGGTATTCTAGCCGTTAAACTTAACCAGTGTTTACATAACGTTTAACATAATTATGTCTATTAAATACCTTTGAATAATATGATTTTTCAGAATAACTGAAGCTGAGATCCAACAAGTTGTTAAAGCTGCACAATTCGATGAAAACAGCAAATCTTTAGAAAGCAAAGCGCTTATCTACGTTTAAACCTAAGTATCCAAGTTATATATTGGTGCACTTATACAGTATTTGTTGCTAAATATAACTGCATTCTAATTCAGTTTAATTGAATCTGTGACTGTTGAAGTCAATAGGTTCAGAGTTTTGGCTAGCATGCCAAAATTAACTTTCCATGCTTACACTTCAAATATCTCCAAAGTTAGCCATTTTAAATCAAAATTAAATCATGCTGTCGTAAGATAAATCGTAATCATCAACCTAATATATTGCCTCAGAAAATGATAGGAACTCAAAACCATCGGACAATGCAATTTTTTGTATCATGCTCCTAGTCAGGCAAGGGGACGGATGAATCACACCGCATTAATAAAAAAAACTAAACTGATGCAGTGTACATGCCAGACGCACTGGGCACACAGAGTGTTAGTAACAAATAGAGTATACAACTTTAATAGAATATATATATATATAACATTGTTACTGTGCTAGTTTCACACACGGAGTAGAACGTGTGGTGCGCAGGTGCAGTAACTATGTGACCTACTGCCTGCACACGGAGATGTGACTTGCTATGGTTACTAATTAGGAGAGAGTGTGGGTGACGGTTACTATGGTTACTAATTAGGAGAGGGTTTGGGTGACGAGAGCCATCCCCCTGTAGTCGGGGTGTCAGGGAGTGGGGGAGCTAATGTACACAGACATAGATACCCCATGCCATCACCTCTGCCAATTTAGATTTCCACCGCAGTGTATAACTTACAGCATCATCAAAGGCCAGTTGCTCTCATACCATGTCAATGTGGTGTGGGAAGTTAAAAAATCCCTTGGGTCGGTAAAAGATTTCCCTCGGGCTTTCTATCGACCAAATGTCTAATCGTGAAAACAAGTCTATTCAGACTTATCCATGATAGGCAGTAACAATCTTCAAGAATATATATAGAGGAATTGGTGTCCAGGAATTGGACTAAGCCAGGCTGCCACCCCCAACCTCCAACCACAACCCCAACCCCCAACCCCCAAACCCCAGCCCCAAGCCACAACCCACAACCTACAAACCCCAACATCCCACCCCAACCCCAGATACACACGCCGACGGCTGCCCTTTGACCAGGTCACCGTAAACCCGACACCCAACAACACTGCATTATTGACGGGGCATCCCTCTCTGTTTGGTCACGTGACCCAGACCGGCTCTCTGATTGGGCCGCGCTAATCTCATCTCCGCTAGGGGTCAGCACGGGTGGCGCGTGTGAGGCTCGCTTGTTCTGTTGCCCCCACCCCCACCCGCACCCCTGATGGTACAGATGTCGTCTGCTCTGAGTAAATAAAATATTTGACCGCTGTTGATGGATGAAGTTTGACTTCCGGTAGTCTTGCTATATTTACGTGGAACCTCGTCTTGGGTTTATCCACTTGTACTAATATCACAGGTAATTTCTTGGTTGTCCATCGGTGGTGATGATGACAACAACTCATCATTTATTGGAAACTCGTCAATGACTGATGAGCCCAAATATTTGCTCAGAATGTGCAATGGCGCATTGAACACGCATGTGTAGCTGCAGTCGGAGGGTCTGGTGAGCGAAGCAGACGACATTCCCTTTAGCTAATACCAGTAGATAGATCTAATTAGACTTTGTTAACTTAGTGGCGACCAGACGAATACTGGATAAACAGCAGTGGGTTATGCAGAACCAACTGAGGTCAGTGAAACAGGGAAAGCACTGTCCCATAGGTGCGGCGAAGGGGTTGCAGACGCCCCGGAGACACCCGACCCCCGTGCGGCCTAACGGGCCGCCCCGCGTTGTCAATTCTGCACGCCCGGAATTCCGATGTGGCCATTGCCCGGAGGGTGAAAAGGCAAGCAGGAGGGGCGGGCAGGGCAACCAGGCCCCTCACCGACACTCTCCAAGGACATCTTGGTGCTAACAGGAGCCATATGGGTGGGTCAGGATGGGTCACAATTTGAGCCCCAATCACACTATGCTTGTGACCACTTTGCGACTACTTTGCAACCACAAAAATCACTTCAGTTACCAACCGGCTTGTGACCAAAGAAAAATAAATGCAGAGGAAAAAAGGAAGGGGAAGACTGGTTGGCAATTGGCCGGTGATTGGTTGACGATTGGTTAGTGACCACTCAGTGATTGGTTGGTGATTGGTTCGCGATTGGTTGATGACCCACTTGATGACCACTCAGAAACTGATCACCACCTAAGCGCCAAGCGATCACCAACGGATTGTCAACCGAGCGCCAACTGATGACCAACTGATTGCTAACCAATCGCCAACCAATTTACCACCTGATTGCTGACTGGCTGCTGACCGATAGCCATGTGGTCGCAGGTTGGCATTGTTGGCAGTGTGCCAGGTTGTCGATCAGTTGGCAATCGGTTGGCAAAATGTTGGCGAGAAGTTGGCGGCCGATCACCGACCGATCGCCAACAAATCGCCAACCTATGAAATGCTTGGCAACCTCCTGGCCACCATTTTGGTCACAAGGAGGTTTTTTGGTGCAACACCTACAACCAAAATGGTCGCCATGAGGTTAACGAAAACTGAGGACCACCACTTTGCAACCACTTTGCAACCACCCGTTTTATTTGGTCACAAGTGGTCGCAAAGTGGTCGCAAGCCTAGTGTGATTACGGCATCAGGTAGAGGGGTGTCGGCGCTCTCCAGCCGATGTTCCGGTCGGGCATGCGCAACGCAAGCTCATTCGCAAATTTGGTTTGGCCGCTGGCCGCCAGGATCGCGTTGAGGCTTGGTGGATCACATTGACGGGTGGCCAATTGCATCTGTTTTCCGAATTTTTTCTTTGACTCTCTTTTTTTTTGTAGGTATGTAGGTTTATTCCTTTTTGTCTTTTTAGGAGGTGTCTTGTTGCCAACGGTGCTTCAAAAGAAGTACGTTTAGGTCGGGAATGGACTCGAATATTGATTTCAGTTAATTAGACTTATTTTACGAGTTGTCCTTCCGTCCCCTACACACATCGCCATGCTTTCCTGCACTCCTCCTCCTCCGGCTCCGCCTCCTCCGCCCCCCCCCCCCTCCTCCCCCTTTCCTCGCCTCCTCCCTTCCTTCCCTCCTCTCCTCCTCCCTTCCTCCCCTCCCCTCTCCCCCTCCTCTCCACCTGCTCCCCTCCTCCCCTCTTCCTCCCCTCCTCCTCCCATCCTCCCCCCTTCTCCTACTCCTCCTCCCCTCTTCTCCTCCCCCTTCCTTTCTTCCTCCGCCCTCCTCCGCCTTTCCTCTCCACCTCCTTCTCTCCCCCCTCCTCTGCTCATCCCCTCCTCCTCCTCCCCTCCCCCTCCTCTCTTTCTCCGCTTCTACTCCCATTCCTATTTCACTCCTCCCTTCGTTCTTCTTTTCTTCCCGTCCTCCCCTCCTGCCTTTCCCTTTCCGCCCATTTTCCCTCTTCCCCTGCTGCCCTCCATTCCTCATTCATTCATCTCCTTCTTTCTTCCTCTTCTCCTCTCATTCTCTATTCTCCTCCTCCCCTCCTTCTTCCCTCTTCTCTCCTCCACTTCTGCCTTTCTCTTCCCTCCCATCTTTCCCTCCTCCCCCATTCCTCACCAATCCTCCGCTTCTTTCGTCCTCTTCTTCTTTCTTCCTTTCCTCATCCTATCTTCCCCTCTTCCTTGCCTGCCCTCCCTCCGCCTCTCATCGTTTCCGCCCTACTGCCATCCTCCTCTTCCCTCCCCCCAACTATCTATCTGCCTCTTCCCTCCTCTCCTTCTCCTCCTGTTCTCCTTCCCTCCCTTCCTCTCCCCATCTCTGCCTCTCCTCCTCCCCTCCTCTCCTTCCTCCTGCCTTCCTCTCCTCCACTCCCCCTCTCCTTCTCTCATCCTTTCCTACCCTCCTCCTCTCCTCTACTCCTCCCCTCTTCCCCTCCTCTCCTCAGCTCTCTCCTCCCCTCCTCCCCTCCCCTCCCTCCGCTCTCTCTCCCCTCCTCTCCCCCCCTCCTCCCCATCTCCCATCCCTCCTCCTCCTCTCCTCCCCTCCTCCCCTCCCCTCCCCTCCTCCCCTCCTCCTCCTGCCCTCCTCCCCATCTCCCCTCCTCACACTCGTCCCCTCGTGCTCTCCTCCCCTCCTGTCCTCTCCTCCTCTCCTCCTCTCCTCCTCGCCCCCCTCCCCTCCTTCCCCTCTTCTCCTCCCCGTTCCCCTGTTCCCCTGTTCCCCTGTTCCCTTCGCTTCCCCTGTTCCCTTTTCCCCTTCCTGTTCCCCACTTCCCCTCTTCCCCTCCTCCCCTCTTCCCCTCCCCTCTTCCCCTCTTCCCCTCCTCCCCTCTTCCCCTCTTCCCCTCTTCCCCTCCTCCCCCTCCTCCCCTCTTCCCCTCCTCCCCTCCTCCCCTCCTCTCCTCACCCCTCTCTCCCCTCCTCCCCCTCCTCCTCTCCTCCTCTCCTCCTCTCCTCCCCTCCTTCCCTCCTCCCCTCCTCCCCCTCCTCCCCTCCTCCCTCCTCCTCCCCTCCCCCCCTCCTCCCCTCTTCCCCACCTCCCCTCCTCCCCTCCTCCCTCCTCTCCTTCCTCTCCTGCCCTCCTCCATGTGTGCTCTCCAACATGACATCTGGCGATTCAGCCTCTGCGCACCGGTCATTAAGTCACCTCAGTCAGGGATCACCGCCTCCATGGGCCCAGTGACCTCGGCACACCCAGCTTCATACACGGCATGGCATGAAGGATGTATGATGGGGTGGGGTGAGGAGGAGGAGGAGGAGGGGGTGGGTGTAAGGCGAATCAAAACATGCAAATACCATTTAACGTAAGCCAATAAGCTCCATCCATATCGATCTATGGGCAATTCATGCCTACGGGGTTATTTTGACACAAAACTTGAAACGGTGTCCATTATATATATTTAAAACATGTATATAAATATATAAAACAGTTATATACACACATATATAAGAGACAGTTATATGTATTAGAAATGTTTAGAAAAAGTGTGTTTTATTTAACGACGCATCTAGAGCACATTGATTTTTATCATCGACTATTGGACGTCAAATATATGGTTATTCTGACATATTTCTTTGGAGGAAACCCACTGCCGCCACATATGCTACTCTTTCCAATAAGCAGCAAGGGGTCTTTTATATGCACTTTCCCACAGACAGAACAGTACATACCACAGCCTTTGATGAACCAGTCGTGGACCACTGGTTGGAACAGAAAATAACCCAAACTGCAAATTGGTCCACTGAGCAGGATCGATCGGATGACCCACACCTTCACAGGTGGACACTCTACTGCCTGATCTACGTTCCACTCCCATATTAGAAATGTGGGGTCGTATCATCATCATCATCATCATGCTGTCGGTCGCGATGCGACAAAGACTGCTTTCATCACTTGACTGCCACTCTCCATTTAGCTCTCTGCTGTGAGAGTTGCGTCCATGAGTCGGTCTTAATGTCTCTCAGCTTCAGGTTTCTCTTGATGGTATCTTTGAACCGGAGACGGGGGCGCCCTCTCTTTCTGTAGCCAGAAGACAGTTGAGAATAGAGGATCTGCTTTGGTAGCCTGTCTGATGACATCCTCATGAGGTGTCCAGTCCACCGGAGATTCTTTTTGATCAGAAGATCTTCCATAGAGGGCAGCCCCATCCGTTCGAGTATTTCCTTATTCGTCACTTTGTCCTTCCAGGTTAGCCTCATGATTGAACGCAGATGTCGCATCATGAAGGCATGCAGCTTTTTCACCTGCTGTCTGTACACTGTCCAGGCCTCGGCTCCGTATAGTAGGGTGGATAGCACGATTGCGCGGTAGATCTTACCTTTGACCCGAATGGACACATGGTGGTTGTTCCAGAGTCTCTGGCGTAGTCGGCCGAAAGATGCGCTAGCCTTGGCCATCCTCCTCTGTATCTCAGCATCAATGCGTCCATCACTTGATATAGTGCTTCCGAGATAGGTGAATTCCGGAACAGAGTTCAGCTTGTTTCCGTCAACCATGATCTCCTCCTCTCGGGTTCTTGTAGAGTTGGGTTGGTACAGCACCTCCGTCTTCTTGATGTTAATTTTCAGGCCAAACTTCTTTGATGCATCGGAGAAAGCGTCCACTATTTTCTGGGTCTCTTCAGCAGAGTGGGCAACCAGTGCACTGTCATCTGCAAATAGTAGCTCTCTCACCAGTATCTGAGTAGTCTTGGTCTTCGCTCTGAAGTGTGCGACATTGAATAGGTCAGCGCTCTGTCTGGACTGTATATAGATGCCATCCCCCATGTCTCGGAAAGCCTCGTCTAGCATTGCTGATAGGAAGATGGAGAAGAGCGTGGGGGCCAGTACACAACCTTGCTTGACCCCATTGGTAACCCCGAACGATTCCGAGACTTCCCCTCCAGCACTAACGTTCGCCATCATTCCTGTATGTACATTTCATGAAAGCTGCCTGCAAAAGTGTTGAAGTGCTGCTGGCTTTTGCAAGTTACCAGCGGCACTCTCTCGGGGAGCAAATAGAGGTTTCACACCGGCAAGAACATGTCAAGACAGGCGCAAAACTATTTGTCCCTGCAGTGGCTGGTCGCGAGATGTTGGGAGTTCCATACATCAACCGCCCTTAATGCTGCCACAGTGACATGGTTTTCTGTTTAGGATTTGCTCCCTTAGCCTTCGGTTCTGTCAAGGACCTGTACCACAAGGCAGTGGTTTAGAACTCTGCAAGGCAGGGGCGTCAAACTCCCTGAGGTATTGCTATACCTGCATACCACCTGGGTCGTATATATATACACTAAAACCTCCCTCCACAGATCGACCACTCCCCTATATCAATCGCTTTATTTGGGTCCCAACAATACCATTGTAACCATATTCTAACTCCATAAACCAACCACCTCCCTAAATGGACCACTTAGAGTCAGTCCCAAGGTCGGTCGATTTAGAGAGGGTTTACTGTATATATATATATATATATTAATATATATATATATATATATGGTTCAAGTGTAAAAATCGACAGATCCATTTAAGTTGTTTTGTGTAAAAATAGAATTTACTGTTGTGTTTTTCCGTTAAAGTCCATGATTTTCATATTGAGTAGGACATCATATCGGGGATGTGGCAGCTTTTGGATTTGATTATCGGAATGATGGCAACTTCAGCTCAAACATAGTCATCAATTCGACATGCAGGGCGTTTGTCTGTTTTTGCACGTGAACCCTTCATATATATATATATATGTATATAATTATGTATAAAATAGGTCACAACTCCAGAGGATAAAATAAAGAGACGAGACGAGGAGTGGCGGAAGCCTACCTTTATTTTCCAAGGCCCATTTGGCTGAGCAATAAACAGCCCTACCTAGAAAAAAAAAAGGAAAAAGATTTGGAGCTCATGTGACCGTGACGCGCGCTGGCTGGGCTATGGCTACATGGACGTGGCACCAGCCAGGCGGAGCGGGTTCCGGCCCGCAGCAAATATATACAAATAAATAAGACGTACATAATAAATAGCGAGGAATTAATTAAAGTACGATAAAAAGGATAAGATATAGACTCCGCCCCTTTATATTCATATAATAAATTATATAGCACATATATATGTATATTTATATGTAGATATATGACACAGCTTCAAGCAAGCACTCAACTTATTTGGGTTGAATGGCTGAATGAGTTGAGCGTTCATTTCCCATGTGGCAGATCAAGCATTTAAACCCCACTTCAGTTAAAGCAATGGCTTATAAATGTATCCTTGCCACTACCGAGCCTAGTGCTTGCCATTACTGTAATACTAAATAGGAATACTGTAATAGGGCAATGTGCATTGGAATGGACAAGAGCAACTATCCACAGTGAAGGCGCCTAAGGATAAGCATAGATCCTGAATGGAAAAGAAGTCTGGGTTCGAATCCTGCCCTAGGCACAGTATTTTACATGCATCACCCCGACAACACTGGTTGTCATACCTTGAATCCTGCATAAGCTCCATGTTGTATGGTTGTTGAACCTACCCAGTGCATGTATGTCTAAGTATATTGCCTGTATGTATGTATGTAATTGTAAGCATTACACAACTATTAGATATAAACATTTAAAAGGCTACCGAATTCAGGGGGACAAGTTTAGTAGTGTGCATTTGCCTCTCAGGCAAGGCGCCATATAGACCGGTCCTCATGGATAGGATAGGGTGATTGTATCAGGGAGCATAGGTGGTGTAATGGCTAGCATACTAAGCCCAGAATGGCAAGAAATGTGTGTTCGAATTCTACTAGAGACACAATATTAATTGACTTAAAATATTAATTTAGCATATTTACACTTCAAATATCTCGGAAGGTAGTCATTTTAAGGCGAAATTACTTCAAACTAAATTCTGGGATCAATGGGGAATTAAATGCATTTAACAATAATCAATTATCTTATCTTGTATCTATGTCATGTTCACTATATCGTTTATGTTGTATCATTTATCTGTTGTGCTATGTGTATCCATCTCTTTACCATGAACCCTTCACATAGCCTTGTTTGCAGAATAGCTGGTTTCTATATACATATCCATTACATTACATTAAATGCCCTTTTTGCTCTGAAATTAAAGCTGTGCTTATTACCCAACTCTTCTCTCGTTCTCTCTCGCCCGAGCGTAATGAAGATAGATTATAACGATCAACCAAATATATTTATCTCAGAAAATAACGGAACTCAAAACCATTGGACTATATAATTTTAACTACCCAACTTCCGGTTATCGGATATGTGTGTGTGTGTTTTTTTCCCCATCCACTTTGAACTTAATTTCTACACTGGTCCTCTGCGCTACCATTACACACTATATATATATACTGGTCCTAAAGGCGCGCCTTTTTACTTGCAGCTGCCGGCGTGGAGTACTGCCGGGGCTACGTGGACGAGCACGGCCAGTGGAATAACGGCTTCTACTGCCCGCAGTGGGGCGGGCCCGGCCGCAAGTACTGCTGCGGCACGGATACACACCGCTTCTGTTGTCCCGAGGAACCAGCGCCTCCTGACACCGGGCTGGCGGGCCACAGGTGAGCAGCTCCCGGGGAACCGCGCCGAGACGGGCCGGGCGGAGGGTGTAGGGGTGGGGAGTAGTGGTGGTGCTAGGGGGTGTAGGTGTGGGTGTGGGTGTGGGTGTGGGTGTGGGTGTGGGTGTGGGTGTGGGTATGGGTATGGTGTGGGGTGTGGGTGTGGGTGTGTGTGTGGGTGTGGGTATGGGTGTGGGTGAGGTGTGGGTGTGGGTATGGGTGTGGGTGAGGGTATGGGTGAGGGTATGGGTGTGGGTGTGGGTGTGGGTATGGGTATGGGTGTGGGTGTGGGTGTGGGTGTGGGTGTGGGTGTGGGTATGGGTGTGGGTGTGGGTGTGGGTATGGGTGTGGGTATGGGTGTGGGTGTGGGTGTGGGTGTGGGTGTGGGTGACGGTGTGGTTGTGGGTATGGGTGTTGGTGTGGGTGCCGGTGACGGTGTGGCGTAGTGTGGTCATGGGTGGGTGAAGGTGTGGGGGGTGAAGGACTAAGTGGGTGCAGGTGTTATGTTTTTACTTTGTAATACTGCGTGGTCACCTGACATTTGCCTTGTTTCAAATCAGGTGAGAGTGAGGGGCGTCTGTCGTGTTGTTTGTCATTATGTGTTTTGTTATTAGTTAATGACTGGGAGGGACAGAGATCCTAGAAATTTGACTTGATTCATGCTGACTGAAAATCTAGAATCATCATAGTTTTATGTCCCAGTAAAATAATAATGTCTGCATAGTATGCCCCCATCCACACCCTGCCAATACATTAACGCTGATATCCCAATATCATGGACAAAGATCACCAACAAAGAAGTTCTCAGAAAAATTAAAAATAAGAAAAGCTTGTTTGCCACTATACAGACAAAGAAACTTATTTATTTTGGCCACATCATTCGTCAGAGTTCAATATACCGTACATTGTTGGAAGGGAAGGTGAATGGCAGCAGAGGGAGAGGGAGACCAAGAACATCATGGTTTACAAATATTTCACAGTGGACAGGCTTGAATTATTCACAGTCTATCAGAACAGCACACCATCGGGACAAGTGGAGAACCATTGCATCCAACCCTCGACTAGAGGACGGAACTATTGATTGATTGATTGATATCCCAATGTCGACATAGACAGATCCCAGGATTAAATCCGAGTGACCCATCACCGCTCCCACCTCTCCCCTGCAGCGATCCCATGCCCCTTCCCCCTCTCCCCCTGCTCTGATATAGGAGCCACTCTTATTTCATTGCCAATAGAGGGTCGATGCAGATTCCATTGCTGATATAGACCCTCTGATGTCCTTCTCTCTCACCCTTCTCTTCTCCCCAATTCAACTTTCCCCTCCTTCCCTCCATCCTCAACATCTCCACCCCTTCGTCCCCTTTCCCCCCTCACATGTCCCCTTCAATTGTGCTCTTCTCCTCCCCTTCTCTTTGCTCTACGCGTATCCCCTTCCACTTCCTCCTCCCGCCTGCTCTTTCCCCTTTCCCTTCCTTCCCCTTCTTCCTCCGTCCTCCCTTACCCGGTCTTCCAGACCCTTCGGCGCCGTCCCTTTACCCATCTCTCCTCCTCCTCCCTCCCCATCGCCTCAATACCCCATCCCTCTCCCCCTTCCCCATTCCCTAACCTTCCCTTCTCAGCCCCTCTCCATCCCTCAGTTTCATATTCCTCCTCACCCCCTACTTCCACTGGCCTCCCCTTGCTAGCCCCATCCCTCCCCTCTACACCACTCCCCTCCATTATCTTCCCTTTCCCTTTCCCCATCCCAGCCCCTATCCTTACACTCCTATCCTTCTTTGAGGATTTACGCTACGTCAGCAGCTATGGCCATATTCATGGCGGATATTGTAGTAGTCTGCACTGACCTGTCAGGCATGGAGTAACATAGACAGGTCGGCATGGATAGGGTGATTGCATCAGGGAGCATAGGTCATGCAATCGTTAGCATTCTAACCCCCAAATGGCAATGCATTTGGGTTTGAATCCTGGTTAATTTGTCCAATATTTTTTATTATTATATGTTTTAGAAAGCATACAGTGGGCATAACCTCTGCCCCCCACCCAATGTAGGGTTTATACGCTTGTGAAAATGTTTGTAATTGTGAAGGACCCCTTAGCAGTGATGCTCAACTACAAATTTTAACCCAACCAGTCATATCACTCAGACTAGTTTGGGGACAGCATTTAGTTTCTAACCTGACTAGTGGCCTACCCGGCTTTCTTCACCGGCGAGGAAAGACCTCTATGCTTTCGCTGATTTCCATAGTTTGTTTTGCCCATGAAAAATCCGATTTCCCCGCCACCCTCCCCTACCCCCCTCTGACCGGGGGAGGCCGGTGCCCCCCCCCCCCTTTCATCGCACCCCCTGACCGGTGCAGGCCGGGCGCCGCCCCGTGCTTCCCACTTCGCCCCCCCCCCCCTTTCCCCGCCCCACTCTGACTGGTGCAGGCTGGGCCCCGCCCAGTGCCTCCCATACCCTCCTTTCCCCGCCTCCTCCCCCCCCCCCCCCCCCATTGACCGGTGCAGGCCGGGCCCCGCCCGGTGCCTCCCACTTACCCCCTTACCCCGCCTTCCCCCCTCCCTAACCGGTGCAGGCCGGGCCCCGCCCGGTGCCTCCCACTCCCCTCCTTGACGGGTGCAGGCCGGGCCCCCGCCCGGTGCCTCCCAATCCCCGCCGGCATGAGCGGCTGCGCGGCCGCTTTATTGGGACAACTGGCGGCCGGCTTGGTCGGCAATTTGCAGTCAGCATATTTCCCAGTAGGTGCCCCGCTCCCAAACCAATGATGTGTTCTGGTAAGGACAATTAGATCTCAGTCACCTGAGGCGGGCCTTGAGTACCCTCACATCTCCCCGGAGACCTTGGCAGCTTGCCAAGATGAACGGTAAAAAAAAAATAACACGACGCCAAACCACGTTATATTCCCAGGAAGAAAAGCAAACCACTTTTTGATTCAGCCTCGTCAACGATGCTGTTTGCTGCAATAAATGCTTTACGTTGGAGTCTCACGTTCACATTACAGGGAGCAACGTCCTCGAAATGGGCTTAATAAATTACATTCATAGCGCATTTTTATCATAATTGAATTGGCCAATTAGTAAGTTCACAATGATTTTGAATACTGAATGTCTGGACTGCCTTTGGCGGTGCCCATACGGTGCTGCAGAAATGTAGCCTTCAGCGCGGCAATGCGACTGAAAACTCCCCAAAAACAACAAACATACTGATATCCGAGAATAGCTTCAAAGAAGCATACCCGTTTAAGGTAGTATGCTGAAATAGGCATGCAAACTCTGTGCACAATCAGGACAGATTAATGCTCCTTTTCTGAGATACCTTCCGCTGGTTCCTGAAGCTTGGACCTGCTCTGTTTACATGGTCAGTTGTGTATTCCGGAAATACATATTTTATTATTATTATATATTGCAGAGCCCTCATGACAACTACAATCAATGTGTGCATGCGCCTGTGGTTGTTGTAAGCATCAGGATTGGAGGACATGTTCATGTCACAGAATGGATTTGCTGTGAGAGTTGTGACAGTCGTTGTGCGCCCCTGTTTTACCCACTAGAGTTAGCAACTAACAGTGCTCAGGGGTCAGATCAATAGGCTGGAAGTATTGTGGGTGGATGTTGGAGAGGATGCCTACATACGAAGTGCCTAATACATTGGTGTATGCGTTTGTGTGTGCATTGGGGCATCCATTGATGTATCCATAGTGGCACACATTGTTGCATATATTTATGTATATACTGGTTCATATATTGATGCATACATTAATGGATGAGGTAATGCATACATTGATTATATATGGTGCATACATTGGTGCATATATTGGTGCATGCACTTGTGGATATAATAATGCATACATTGGTTCATATATTGATACATGTGCTGCTGCATTCATTGGTTCATCCATTAGTGTATTCATTGGTGCATACATTGATGCATGTATGTGTACATACATTGGTGCATGCATTAATGCATGCACTGGTGGACGCTTTAATAAATATGTCATGGGGGTGATGAAAACAGGAAATATTGCGCCTAGAGCGGTACTCGAACCCACATCCCTTTGCATTCCGGACCAGTGTGCTAACCATTACACCACCCAGGCTCCCTGATATCACCATACTACCCATGCCTACCTGTCTATGTGGCTCCTTGCGTGAGAGGTCAGTCCAGACAACTACACTTGTCCCCCTGGAATTGTAAGTCTTTTAATGCTTACAATTACATACATACAGGCAATGTACTTACATATATATACATACAGAGGGTAGGTTCAACAACTATACAGTGAATGACTTGTAGTAGTACAGGATCATGGTCACGGCAACCAGTGTCGTGGGGGTGATGAAAATGCAAAATATTTTGCCTAGAGCGGGACTCGAACCCACATCTCTTTGCATTCCGGGCCAGTGTGCTAACCATTACACCACCATGCTCCCTGATATCACCATACTACCCATAACTACCTGTCTATGCGGCTCCTTGCCTGAGAGGTCAGTGCAGACCACTGCAAATAGATTAGTGCATATATGAGTACGTACATTGCTTCATACATTAGTGAATACATTGAAGCATACATTGGCGCATTCATTGGTGCATACATTGGTGCATACATTGATGCATTCTTTGTTGCATATAGTGATGCATGCATTGGGGCATACATCAGTGTCCCCATGGGTGCATGCATTTATGCATACATTGTTGCACGCATCGTAGCACACACATGTGCACACACTGGGGCATACATTGCTGCCATGATGCTCAAATAACGCTATGAAGTAGAGTACAGACCTGGTGACCTTGAGGAACAAAAGGAGGGCACCCAAGGACAACATAGGCTGGCTCTCAATGTCATGACCCCAGAGTGCACTAGGTCTATGTCTACAGCGAGTTCCGATCAAGGACAACAGAGGTGCACTGTAGTTAAAATGCTTAGTGATGAAGAATCTTTCAGATGACAGATCAAAGGTGGTCTTCTTATCGATGTGTATTATGTTGTCAATGGATTGGCAGTTTGGCCTTAAACTAATGACAACGCCACCTATTGGCATACCGCTGTAGCAGGTGCTGCCTTCTTGTGTAAATAAATCCCCAGGGGGCACAATACACCGCAGGGCAGACATATATGGCTACACTGACAGACATACATCAATATATATATAAATATGTTATATATATTATATGTATATGAGACTTTCTCAAAAGGTGCTAAGCAATAGGGGACAAAACGTTGTCCATTGTAATGATCAACATACTATCTGCTTATGCATTTGCTCAGGATAAACTGATTTGTTATTTACATGGTGTTTCATAATCCCAATAGAAAACATATTGATTTGAAGCAAATGTCCTTGTGTTTTCAGTGTAACTGTTTCTGTGCTGTTTTGTGTCAATCATTACAATGAACTTTGAATAAGAAAAATGGTCTAGTGTGTTCAGTGATACTAATATCACATATCGCATATTATGTGCATATCTTTTGCATATCTATATTCAATTCTTTATTTCAGACTCAGGATTATGGTAGTTACATAATTTGGTCCATAGTAGGTAGATATAAAAATTAATGTGAATAGGATATAAGTAATAGTATGAATACTACCATATTAACCAATATCAAAATGTTGGTCAACATACAGTACTTTGTACCAATGCCTCCATATGGCAGACGTAAATCTGAGATCACTCTCTTCTATTTTTACAAGTCCCTGTATTATAACATTTTCTGACTTGTCAAGTCTAGTAATAAATTTGAATGTTAGATTCCTGATAACAGCCTGAAGGCTGGCACATCAATATTGGCAAACAGCTGACTAGCACTGTGATACCTAGGTAGCCGGAGTAATAACCTCATAATGTCATTATATGCCACATTCAGTTTTCTAATGCTATACATTCTATATGTATATTCCTATTCATATATATCAATATCACACAAATCGCATATTGTGTAAAAATCTTTTACATATATATAAAGTCAGGCTAAGTGAAAAGAAGAGGGCGAGACGGGAGGTTGGTCCATTTAGGGAGGTGGTGGGTTTAAGGAGTTCTTTTATTGTTACAATGGTATTGTATGGGCGATCGTTTGGGACCAAAATAAAGCGATCGATATAGGGGAGTGGTCGATCTGTGGAGGTGGTCGGTTAGAGAGGTTTTACTGTATATACATATCTTTTGCATAATCTATGTATCTTAATCTAGCACACTTTGTATTGTCTCTTATGGCACCAGGTCTGCAATAACACAAAACCAGCACCCACAGCCACACCCTGTTGTCGAGGCAATGTCGGCCTGCTGGTTGTCACATTTATGTCGGTCAAGGTCCATTTGCTAAAGCCTAGGTCACACCTATTCGGATCAGGGGCCGGACGAGCCCCGGACCGTGATCTAGTGTGGTCCGTGGCGATCCGGCGTGATCTGTGGCTCATCCGTGGCTGGTCCTTGGTGATCCTTGGTGATCCTTGGTGATCCTTGGCTGGTCAGGCCTCATCCGGGGTCGGCCCCGGTTGTTTTAAAATGTTTAAAACAACCGGGCAATCCAGGGTATATTGCAATCCGGGCTCGATCCGGCATCATCCGGCATCATCGAGCATCATCTGGCATCATCCGGGTGTAATCCGGGGGTGGTCCGGGTAGTCCGGTGGTGCTCCGGGGGTAGTCCGTGTACCGTCCAGGGCAGTCCGGGGCAATCCAGGTGTTTTTTAAACCGGATGAGCCACGTTTTAGCCACGGTTTAACCCGGACCAGCCCTGGACTAGCCAGGACTAGCCCTGACATAGCCACAGACCACTCCCCGACTGCCCTGATAAGACCCAGACAAGCCGGATGAGCATGGATTAGCGACGGATCACCACTGATAGCTCAGTTTACCACGGATCAGTCCAGGATGAGCCCCGTTTTTGTATATATATATATATAACAGGAGCAAGTCCACTTCAAGTCTGGGACTGATCCATGACTACTCCGTGGATACACCAGGTAGTCCAGGGGTGGTCCGGCTAGACTGGGGCCTAGTCCAGGGGCTAGGCCGGGGACTAGACCGTGGCTTGTTTCGGGTAGGTGTGACTCCGAGCCAAAAAAACGACCAAAATAGCGATTTTATCCAGGAGTGTCCGGCGGGGGGGGGGGGGGGGGGTCCCGGGGGTGGGCCGGCAAAAAATCCGGGGCTCGTCCGGTAGGTGTGACTTGGGCTTTTACACTGTGTGCTCCCCGTGTCCGCGTCCATTTAACCACAGCCCGGACTGACCCACTACCGGGCTCCGGGGCAGGGCCGTCTGGCCACATTGTGTGCGGACATGCGCCGTCCGCCAGGCGCGTTGCCATGGAAATGGGTCACATCGTGTTGCACTCAATGTGTGGTTACATCGTGTTGCAATGAATGTCTGTCACATTGTGTTGCAATGAGTGTGTGGTCACATCGTGTTGCACTGAATGTGTGGTTACATGGTGTTGCAATGAGTGTGTGGTCACATCGTGTTGCTATCAATGTGTGGTCACATCGCATTGCAATGAATGTCTGTCACATCCTGTTGCAATGAGTGTGTGGTCACATCGTGCTGCACTGAATGTGTGGTTACATCGTGTTGCAATGAGTGTGTGGTCACATCGTGTTGCACTGAATGTGTGGTTACATCGTGCTGCAATGAGTGTGTGGTCACATCGTGTTGCACTGAATGTGTGGTTACACCCTGTTGCAATGAGTGTGTGGTCACATCGTGTTGCCATCAATGTGTGGTCACATCGCATTGCAATGAATGCGTAGTCTTTTCAGATTGCATTGCATGAGTGCTCACATTGTGTTGCAATGAATGTACAGTCACATCATGATGCAGTGAAGATGTGGCCACCTCAATGCATCAATTAATGTGTCATCACATCATGTTGCAATGAATACGTCATCACATAATTGTGCACTGAATGTGTGGTCATGTCATGTTGCAATGAATGTGTGGTCATGTCATGTTGCAATGAATGTACAGTCCCATCATGATGCAGTGAATATGTGGTCATATTATGATGCACTGAATGTGTGGTCACATCATGTTGCAATGAATGTGGTCACATCATGTTGCAATGAATGTGCGGTCACATCATGTTGCAATGAATGTGTGATCACATCATATTGCACAATTAATGTGTGGTCACGCTATGGTGCACTGAATGTGTGATCACACCATGTTGCAATGAATGTGTGGCAATGAATGTATGGACACACCATGATGTGATGAATGTGTGGTCACCTCATGGTGCTATGAATGTGTGGTCACATCATGTTGCAATGAATGTGTGGCAATGAAAGTATGGACACATCATGATGTGATGAATGTGTGGTCACCTCATGGTTCTATGAATGTGTGGTCACATCATGTTGCACTGAATGTGTGGTCACATTGTGCTGCAATGAATGTGTGGCCACATCATGGTGCAATGAATGTGTGGCAATGAATGTGTGGTCACATCATGTGCGAGGAATGTGTGGTCACATCATGTTGCAATGAATGTGTGGTCATATCATCAGGTAACAATGAATATGTGGTCATATCAGGTTGCAATGAATGTGTGGTCACATCATGTTGCAATGAAGGGGTGGTCACATCATGTTGCAATGAATGTGTGGTGATGTCATGTTGCAATGAAGGTGTGGTCACATCATGTTGCAATGACTGTGTGGTCATATCAGGTTGCAATGAATGTGTGGTCTCATCATGGTGCAATGAATGTGTGGTCTCATTGTGGTGAAATGAATGTGTGGGCACATCATGGTGCAATAAATGTGTGGTAGCATCCTGAAATGTGCCATGTTCCAACAATAAAATGGGTCATGTATGTGGTGCATCGTGCAGTAAAATGTGGGAACATCATACTGCAAGAAAGGTCTGGCAACATCATGTGGTGGTGCAAATGGGGCCACATTGTGTTTCAACATACTTGGGTCACATTGCATCACGACAAAGGCAAAGGCATGGTCACATCATACTGCAATAAAAGTGTGCTCACACTATGTTGCAATACGTGGTGACTCGATGTTGCAAAAAGAATGCACGAACACAACGTGTGGTCACGAAAGTTTCATTTTGCATTGTTTTAGCACAAGCACAAATAACAAACAAAATAGAACAACAACAAAAACAAAGCAACAACAACACCGACAACAACAAAGATGCTGGGAGATTGCAACCGTAATGCAATTACACTCTCCCAGCCTGGCGGCAGGGACCTAGCAAATGAACCCTCAGGGAATGATAAATAAATTTAAATTTAAAATTAAAGATTTACAAAATATCCGGGGAGTAGAGCATGGGTATTTAGCTGTAACTACCTCCACCAATGTGAAGCTAGCAACATAGATACGAGCAGTTCGAAGTCCACCAACCCCGCCCGTCCTGATATGACCTTAGGTGTTGCTAGGACGTAAAACAACAACAAACAACCGTGAAGTAGACCACGTTGAGAATCAGCAACGCCGTCAAGAATAGAAAAGAAGAATTCTTTTTTTTAAAGAGACATGGAGACAGAGAAACGAGATCAAGAGATGCTTAATCTAGGAGAAGTTAATTATCGCTAATGGAGAGTTAATTATGGATTTAATTACGGAATTAATCTCCTGGAGTACGAGGCTGAAGGCGCATGCCCAGTGGGTTCGTATTACTTGAATATCATGCTCGAAAATAGCGACGTTCCAGTCGTTGAAGGCAACAGAAATGTTTTAAAACAAGACGTCTCGATTAAAAGTTGTGGGCTATATGGTTGGTGATGTATAAATAATCACATGACCGAACCCCAAGCGAGGAATTGGCTATTTCTCTCACGTATCAGTATGTAGATAAAGATCTGGAGAAACAATTTGAATCGTGGCCTTTCTTCCTTCATTGCGCGCATATTCGTTACAGCTTCAGGAGATATGCAAATACTAGAAATCTTTACAAGATGTGGCCTCATATAAAACTATGATTATTCATTAGATGCCTCCTGTAATACTCTATAAGGCACGGGTTGGAGCTCAAGCATCTCCCTTTGTGATAAGATCGGCAAGGTCGGGAGTTCGAATCCCAGCTGAGTCAAACCAATGACTTACAAACTTGATACCTGTCGCTACATAGCCTGGCGCTCTGCATTACTAGAATAGGGTAAGGACTGGTTAACTCAGTATCAGGATAATGTTACTGGGTGGGAAATTGGGTCACGGTGCCAGCGGCCTGGTCCCCCAGTACAATGTTGTCATGAGTGTGCACTGTCAGAAGTCAGTATCCGTCCTAATATGACCTTTGATGTTGCCAGGACGGAAAGCTCCAATAAACAATAACCTGGTGAGTTATGCCCGCTCTGTGTCACTGCATCAACCCCTACCAATGAGAAGGCGGCCATTGAGGCTGAGATAAAAGTCTCAGCTTGACTCCGTCATATCTAATCAATGGTAACCCACGGAGAGGACAAATGGTTCCAAAATATTATAAACTACTGCATAAAAATAGCATTTTCAGAACATGATATTTGTGAATTATGTAGCATTATCTCTGTCAGGGTTCCCCACTGTCAAAACCATTTGAATGGCTTCTGGTTAGAGTGTGGATTTTAATATAATATTAATAATGTTTAATACTGCTCTTTGAGAGAGGGTTGTGGTAATACACTGAGGACATAGCAAGAGAGTCCTGGTACTAGTCAATTTTATGTGAACTTCATCAAGAAACTAACAGAGTAAAGCTGTTGGTTAGTGTTACATGATTAGATGACAGAGTAAAGTTATTAGTCAGTGTCACATAAGTAGTCAGAACAGTGGACAGAATAATGCTATTCGTTAGTGTGATGTAATCAGCTAGAGCAGAGGACAGAATAATGCTATTCATTTGTGTGATGTAATCAGCTAGATCAGAGGACAGAATAATGCTATTCATTAGTGTGATGTAATCAGCTAGATCAGAGGACAGAATAATGCTATTCGTTAGTGTTATGTAATCAGCTAGATCAGAGGACAGAATAATGCTATTTGTTAGTGTGATATAATCAGCTAGAACAGAGGACAGAATAATGCTATTCGTTAGTGTGATGTAATCAGCTAGATCAGAGGACAGAATAATGCTATTGGTTTGTGTAATGTAATTAACTACATCAGAAGGCAGAATAATGCTATCAGTTAGTGTAATGTAATCAGATAGACAGAAGACAGAATAATATCATCGGTCAGTGTCATGGAATTGTCACAGCAGGTTGTTACAGTTCCACAGTAGGATGTCACAGTGCTTCAACAGGCTGCCACAAGGCCACAGAAGGTTGTCATAGTTCCACAATAGGTTGTCACAGTTCAACGGCAGGCTGTCACAGTGCCACAACAGGCTGTCATAGTGACACAACAGGCTGTCACAGTGATACAGTAGGCTGTCACAGTGATACAGAGGATGTCACAGTTCTACAGCAAGCTGTCATAGTTCCACAATAGCCTTTCACAGTACACATGCAGCTCTTTAAGTAGGGCTACACACGCTCATCAGGTAATGGGTCACCTTGATATCCAATAGGCCTGAATCGACAAAAGCATGTACCTCGACTTGCTGCAATCCTCGGCATGAATAGGCGATTACTATGAAATGCGATTCTTTTTAACATGATACTTCCCCAGGAATGCACTGCAATATGAATTTATCCAGGTGCAGTCATAACCTCGGCTGAATACAATAATCAGGAAAAACGCGAACACAGCAAATATAGTTATGGCATTTTTAATTAAGGAAAGTTAAACGTCAGGTTATACAAATGCTTAGGAAACGAGGCTAGAGATGCTATGGCCCTACTTTCCACTTTCACATGTAGGGTCGGTGGGAGGCCAATCTAAGGCTGGTTATTGTCTCCTGGCTCCTCCGGTTGTAATGACCAAACCCCGTCGCCGCACCGCCTTATATAGCAAAAGTCTACCCGAAAAGGGGCACATCGGCAATACGAGTGTACTGTGTAATACGTCATCAAGTCCTGTTTACCCGATCGGCGACCAGGTTTAGAAAAGACCCACTAGTCGGCGTTTGAGTTGTTACATAGTTCTAAAGAATTCCGCTAGTCGGCGACACAATAGACATCCTTAGTAGTGGCACGCCTTGGTCTATGTTCGCGATCCTGATTACCCGCAATGCCAAAGCATTACGCACAATTTTGATTGACTTCTTGTTTTTAGCTTTTCTTTATATATGTGTTGATTCGTCTTAAAAACTTAACACAAATTCATCGCTAACCAAAGTTTGTTCAATCTAGGTTAATTACAAGGAACTATGATAACAAGTTGTACACGTGAAGGCATTTAAAATAAATGGGCGGCAATTAACATTATCCATAATAGGACGCAGTGGCCAAATCGGTAAGCGCGCTGGCTTCCAATGCAAAAGGTCGGGGATTGGAGTCCAAGCCGAGTCGAACTAATGACTTACAAAATCTATATGCGACCTAGCCTAGAGGTCGGAATAACTAGGATAGGAGAAGTACTGGCTTGCTCAGTATCTGGATTATGTGACTGAGTGTGATATTGGATCATGGTGCCGGTGGTGTACTCTCAAGTTGGACAGCATTATTAAATTTGCCATAAATGAGCCCTGCTACAAGTCGGTACCCGTCCTGATATGACATTAGATGTTGGTAGGCTATAAAACCCAAACAAAGAAACAAGATTATATTTGCATATGTATATATATATATATATATATATATATATATATATATATATATATATACAGTACAACCCCGTTAAACCAAGCTCGTTAAACCAAACGATCGGTTAATCCAAACATTTTTCGGCGGCCCGGCAAAATACTACCATTTATCATATAAAAAGTTGGTTAAACGAAAGTCAGTTAATCCAAATTATTGGTTGAACCAAACAAAATTGTCAGACACCAGGCCACTCCAGAATGGTTAAACCAAACTTACATGTGGTTATAAGGTGATCTGAGACCCCAGCAACTTTTTTATATGATAAATGGTAGTATTTTGCTGGGCCGCCGAAAAAAGTTTGGATTAACCGATCATTTGGTTTAACCAAGCTTGGTTTAACAGGGTTTTACTGTATATGCATAAACAACAATTATCAAAGTGTCCACATAGATTGTATATTACATGTACAATACATGCTTACTCAAAGTCAAAGTCGAAGCGAAAGCTCGGTTAAACCAATGATCAGTTAATCCAAACAAATTTCTAGGTTCCCTTCAAGTTTGGTTTAACGGGGTTATACTGTATATATATATATAGGACCACTCCAAAAACACCCAAACAAAGAAACAAGATTATTTTTGCATATCTCTCTCCCTCTCTCTCTCTCTATATATATATATATATGACCACTCCAAAAACACAACACAAGATAGAGTTGGGGTGAGTAGCTTTAATAGTTAGTTCTCTTGAAAGGAACAATTTGCCTTACAAAATCATACGAAGGAAAAGTTCTGGGAGGACTGAAATTAACACATGGCCTGGTTAGTTAGTCCAGAGCCCGTGGTGGCGCCCCCGTCGTTCTGGTCCGCAACAAATGGTCCCACTAAGGACAAAGTGCTTATTATGAATATATTCGCCACCTCGATCGGCTAACCAGGAATACATACTCTTCATCTGCGTTATTTTATATTTCTATTATGTCTTATACATCACATATGTAGAGGAGAGGCGCGCCATCAGTCACGTGCGTTGGGTCGTGGAGGATTTCAAACAATGTACTCCGCTCCACGAGTTTTTATACTCGAATAACCCTCTATGCCTCACACACACACACACACATATATATATATATATGAGTCAGCCTCACGAAAACGGGCCAACCAGTGGTCAAGTGAAGATGTCGGCATCGCAATTCTTAAAAGTGTAGTGCATTTCTTTGTTTCATATTAAATTATCCTAGCAACAAATAAGGTTGTTGCATTTTCTCGACCTTTACATTCAGTATAAATTTAAGGACTTTCCAACATCTCTGTCAATGCTAAACTCTATTTATACCGATCGACGCTGACATCCAATGATCGATGCCGACAACTTTAACAGATGTTGGCGTCGCAATTCTTAAGGTCTTGTGCATTTCTTTGTTTTATATTAAATTATCCTAGAAACAAATGAGGTTGTTGTATTTTCTTGACCTTTACATTGAGGATTAATTTTAAAACTTTCCAACACCTCTGTCATTGCTAAATTATAATTATACTGATCAACGCCGACATCCATGCTCGACGCCGACAACTTCCACCAATTGGCCTCTTTTCGTCATCCTGACCCATATATATATACATATATATATATATATATATATATATATATATATATATAGACAAAGCGTATATGGTACAAAGTTTAATGCAGTTTTACTACTGAATATGCAACAGTTTCAGCTTTGGATTTCCCAATGACGAAGCAGTCATGCTATAACTGTAATGATAAGCTTCAAGTTGCACTCAATGTGAATACAGATTTCCAAGCCTACATTAGCAAAGATCTCCACCCATCTATTCCACTGACAACTATTAGTCAATGTCACATAAGCAGTCAGAGCACAGGACAGAATAATACTATTTGTTAATGTCATGTAATCAGGTAGATCAGTATGAGGCTGAAGGTGCATGCCCGCTAGGTTTGTATTATTTGAATATCCTTCTAGAAAATATCTAAGTATAAGTAGTTGAAGGCACCAGAAATGTTTTTAGACAAGGTGTGTCGAGAAAAGGTAGGGGATTATATGTTCGGTAATGTATAAATAGTCACGTGATTGCGTCCCAAATGAGAAAGGTAATCTTTACAGAGAGATTCTAAGCATTATATATGGTAACGTACTATTATTAGACACCCATCAAGCTGAAAGATGTATAGAATATGTCATTTTCTGGTTACATTCACTTGACATGTGCCATTTGTGTTGTGTTCACCAAAGCACCTTTAGTTGCATTTATTGATGGTCACTGGTTAAGTGCTGAGAAGTTTCCAATTTAGAACCACTATATTTTGGGGTTATTCATTTTTTAATGTGTAGGAATTGATTGACTTCCGACCATATTTACTCGCAACTGTTTTCTGTGATGGAGTGGTTAGAGTGTCTGACTTTTTCTTTCTTGGTCGGACTCCTAATCTGAAAGTCGGCGGTTCGATCCCCCATGCCATCATCTCTGCCAATTTGGATTTCCACCGCTGTGTGTAACTTACAGCGTAATCAAAGGCAACTGTCTAATGGTGAAAACAAGTCTATTCAGACATATTCATGTTAGACAGTATAAATATTCAAGAACAAAAAAATAGCAATCAATTCGATCTCCCTTTTCTATGTTTGTTTCCACAGTTGGATTGATATGTGTCATATTAGTTATCCAATACTGATTGGTTGCATTCACATGTGTCATATTATTTATCCAATACTGATTGGTTGCATTCACATGTGTCATATTATTTATCCAATACTGATTGGTTGCATTCACATGTGTTTCGCTACTTTTGCACTACTGATTTGGTAGGATATACTTTAAGCCTGTATCAGGATGTTCATAACATCTCGTATCCCCGGGTGGTCACCCATCTAAATAATGACGAGGCTCAACATTTGTAAAAGTTGCATAATCCGATGGTTTTGAGTTTTTGTCATTTTCTAAGATAAATATATTATCTTGATTATTATAATCTACTTTACTTTAGTTTGAAGTAAATTGTATTTTAAATAACTAACTTTTTTATAGATATTTTAAGTGCAAACACACAAAATTAATCTTGGCAAGCATGCCAAAACTCTGTCAACATACTATATTCATAGGCTTCTGTAGTAACATTTTCTATTGTCTTGACTCTGTATTCCTTTCTATGTGGCAGCACATGCTTAATAAATACCCCATTATCTAAGTTAAATATGTATAATTAAATCTAGGCCAATGTTTTGGTTTTGAAAATGTGGTGCTTTGATCGGACTATGCAGCCTTAACCCTGATGATTGGATGAGAACCATTGTCTTCAACATGATATATTTTTCCATGCAGTTCAGCGCTTCACCTCATTTTCGACCGGGCGCGGTGGCCGTATCAGTAGAGCGCGGGCCTCGCGTGTGGGAAATCGGGAGTTAGGTTCCCGGTTGAGTCAAACCAATGACTTACACAATGGATACTTGTCGCTTCATAGCCAGGCACTCGGTATTATTAGGATATGCAAGGACTGGTTAGCTCAGTGTCAGGATAATGTGACTGAGTGGGATATTGGGTCATGGTGCTGGGGGCCTGATTTCCCAGTGGGGCAGCACTATAAAGTTGCCATGAGTATGCACTATCACAAGTCGGTACCCCTCCTGATATGACCTTAGATGTTGCCAGGATGTAAAGCTCCAACAACCAAACAACCAAACAACCTCATTTTGCAGGTTGCCGCTGGTGCTGGGCGTGGCTGTGGGCAGCCTGGTGGCCGCCATGTTGTTCGTCATCGTCACGTGTTACTTCTGCCGCTGCTGCTGGCTGTACAGACGCAGGAAGCGACTACGTCACGGTAAGCTGTCCACCCAATCCTATGACGCCACGCGAACCCGCTGTGTCCGTTTCGCAGCGGGCAGTGGTCAGCACTGGGGAGGTCCTCTGGGAAATGAGCGGGGGATTATGGGCGTCCCGGCAGGGGGAGGTGTCCAGGGATGTACCAGGGGGGGATGGAGATAAAGGGTGGGCGGTGATAGGGGGAGAGCAGTGGGGCTTATCTACATTGGAGCCGCGGGTTTTTTATATTTTATATTTGAATATTTTTTTGTATTGACTGCTTGTTGAGAATTTCCTCAGGCGTCGATTGCACGGCGCTAAGACCACACAGCCGCAACACTCCGGTGTGACTCTGCACTGAGCCAAGTTGCTGCCGAACTGTGCCTCCTGACGAGCATGTTTGGGCTATCGGATTTGGCTCGCTTTTGGGTATTTTTGCCGTCGTATTTCTGGTATTCTATTGTTGCTATTAGATTTCTGGTATTCTATTTTTGCTATTCTATTTTTGTATTCTATTTGTGCTATTCTATTTTTGCTATTCTATTTTTGCTAGCCTATTTTTGCTATTCTATTTTTGCTATTCTATTTTTGCTATTATTCTTTTGCTGTTATATTTTTGTTATTCTATTTTTGCAAATCTATTTTTGCTGTTATATTTCGGCAATTATATTTGTGTAGTTATTGTTTGGCGATTATATATATTCGCTACTTTATGTTTGCTGTTATATTTTTGCGATTATATTTTTGCTATTATATTTTTGCCATTATATTTTTAGTATTATATTTGTGCTATTATATGTTTGCCATTATATTGTTGCCATTATATATTTACCATTATATTTCTGCCAATATTCTTTAGTTAATATATTCTTGCTATTGTATTTTTGACATTATATTTTTGGCATTATATTTTTTGGTAGTCTATTTTTGCTATTATATTTTTTATCTTATTATTTAGCTACTATATTTCTTAAATTAATATTTTGCTATTGCGTTTTTGCTACTATATTTGAGCTATTATATTTCGCTATTATATTATAGTTTTGCTATTGATTTGGTGGGGGGTGGGGTTTGCTAGAACGCCGTTTTTAAGAAAGAAAGTTTCAAATGTATCCTATCAGGAACTGTAAAGGGAATATGTCAGTAAATTACGTTATGTGGTGTGCACTACTAAATAGGCTTGAAAGGAAGGTGCACTATTTCAATGTATAGTATGTAGATACTATTACAGTGATGCATAGACAGATAAATGGATATATATATATATATTCATATTTTCACATATACATATATATATATATGAGTATATGTGAATATGTGTATATGTGTATATATGTATATGTACATACATGTATATATACATTATCTGTGTATATGTGTATAGGTGTATATGTGTACATACGTATATGTACATGAGTGTATATGTGTATATACTATATGTGTCCATGTATATATGTGTATATGCACATGAGTATATATGCATATGTACATAAGTGTATACACACATGTATCTATATATATGTGTATAGCTGTATATACAGTAGAACCTCCCTCACCGACCACCTCCACAGATCGACTACTCCCCTATATCGATCGCTTTATTCGGGTCCCAACAATACCATTGTAACCATATTCTAACTCCCTAAACCGACCACCTCCCTAAATCGACCACTTAAATTCGACCCCAAAGTTGGTCGATTTATAGAGGTTTTACTGAATGTATATGTACAGAAGTGTATATATACATGTATATGCATAAAAGTGAATGAATATTGCGGAAAGCGTCTATGAGCCATGGAAGACTTCGCGCCCCCGTCAGCGTTTAATCATGGTAACAGATGTGGAATGGTGCACACAAATACCTGCTCCGATATCACAGCTATATTACTATCGAACTTCCAGCCAGCCACTCACAGATATTAGCATGATGCTTCGCTGCTTGTTAAAGCATCCCCACCCGATTGCCATGGCAACAAAAATGACTTTGCCACACTCTACCAGTACCAGCCGAGCAAATATACCCTTACTTAGTGTCGGACACCAGTCAACTCCTCCCAGTGACCAGTCAACATCATGGAGGCGCCTGTTTTTCTTGAAGATTTATACTGCCTATTATGGATAAGCCTGAATAGACTTGTTTTCACCATTAAACAGTTTGTCGATAGAAAGCCCGAGCCTACACTTTTACCGACCCAAGGGATTTTTAACCTCCCACACCACATAGACATGGTATGAGAGCAACTGGCCTTTGATGATGCTGTAAGTTATCCACAGCGGTGGAAATCCAAATTGGCAGAGGTGGGGCCATGGGGAATCGAACCACCGACTTTCAGATTAGGAGTCTGACCTAGAAAAAAGTCAGACACTCCAACCACTCCGCCACAGAGAACACCTGCATAGTCCGATAAAAGCATCAAATCATAGAAAGGAAAACAGTTAACTCGATTTTAACCTCCATATCCAACTTAGATACTGGGGCACCTAATAAGTAGTTGTTGCTGCATGTAATGGCATACTAGGTCAATTTAATAGAACTTGTTACTGCTGAAGTTTATGGCATCAGAGTTTTGACAAGCATGCCAACATTAATTGAACACGTTTACACTTGAAATATCATTGAAGCTAGTCATTTTAAACCAATGATACTGAAGTAAGATCGGTTATAATGATCAATCTACTGTATCTATCTAAGAGAATGACAGAAACTCAAAATCATCGGACTATGCAACTTTAATATACTCATGGGAGGTATATGTGTATGCATTTTGGTGACTAAATCAGTGAGTCGTGCTTGAGTGGATGATGATGATGATGATGATGATTTATTGTCATCTCATCAATAGAGATCATTGTGATAAATGTTTGACTATTTTAGACCGATCACGTTTTTTACTAAGTTAATGGGACCAGATTCTAAAATGACATTTGCATATATAATACATTTATGGATGCCAACAACAATTCAGACTTTTGGTGTAAAACAATACACGTAGTTTGTCTTTTAAGTTTTTTGTTTAAAACACAATGTCCAAATATTCTTGGTATTGTGGAAGCATTTTGATTTATTTTAAATAAAAGGGTATTAAGAATAGCATTTAAATATAAAGGAAACAGAGATCAAATGTCAGTGGAGTGAGGGGGTGCCGAGGAGCCCTCCACCGGTGGAAGAGAAGGTAGGAGGAGTGTAGGGTGGGTGGTGAAGAAAGGGTAGAGCTGGGAGACGGCAGGAGGGCGAGTGCCTGAGGGAGGCCAGGGGGCGGCCTTATAAGGGGAGAGGGAGGGGCGACAGCAGGTGAGTGTGAAAGCTGCCGGCCCGGGGGAGGGCGACCGGTGGCGAGCAGCGTCGTCGGGTGAGGCGTGAGCGCCGCGCGACGCGGAGGGCGGGGGAGGGGGCGGCGCGCCGCGCCGTCTGCCGAGGTGAGAAAGCAGCGCGACAGCGCGGGGCGGTGGGAGGGTCTCTTCCTCTCCTCGCATCAAACGTAATGCTTCGCATTACGACCGATGCGCGAAAAGGAAGAGAGGAGGCGGGGGTGGAAATAAAAGGTTTTTATTTTCGCCTCAGAAAAGCATACAGGGCATACAGGGTAAACGAGGAGTAGATGTAAATAATGAACAAGGGATAAAATAACATGAAGAGCGGAGTAAAAAATAGAGAAACAGAGATCAAATGTCAGTGGAGTGAGGGGGTGCCGAGGAGCCCTCCACCAAAAGTAGGGGAGGGCTCGAGGCGCGCCCGAGGCGCCCGAGGCGGAGCAGGTGGGGCGGGCCGGCCGAGAGGTGGGCCGTGTCGGGGGTCAGGCTCCCTCTTGGGGCGGGGAGTGTCCGGGGCCTGCGTCGACAGGGAGCGGGCGGCCAAAAAGGGGGAGGCCCGCTCCTTGGCGGGATCCGGTGAGGAGGTCCGACGAGGGTCGAGCAGGGGGGCAGTGAAGTCCTCGGGGCTGGATGGGGTGGTGGTCGGGGTCTGGGCGGCGGTGTTGTTGAAGGCGGTGTCGTGAGGATCGGCTGCAGAGGGTTCCTCCTGAG
>CM059186.1:154755513-154785865 GCA_030323885.1 Branchipolynoe longqiensis
AGTCCGGTTTGTGTCCGTACAAGTTTTGAACATGCGCAAAAACTTGTAATGTATGCCTCCGGATTGACGTTTATTGTCTGGTTTGAGTCCGTTTAATCTGCTTACCAACCATTGGCTATCCGTTCATGTCCGTTTCATGTCTGTTTCATGTCCGTTTCATGTCCGTTCGTCCAGTGACCTTTGACCTGATATCGCAACATTTTGACACATTTTAATACATTTTGATACTTATGATGCCCAGACTAGACAATTCTGTCCATTGCTCAATCCGGTGATGTGTGAGAGGGGTTTAAGATGCAACACTGTACCGGTGGCACCATCTCGGCCTTCCTCTCCTCCCCTCCTCTCCTCCCCTCCTCTCATCCACCAGTATCAGTCGCACCCGAGTGTATATATATATATATATATATATATATATATATATATATATGTGTGCCTGTGTGGTGTTTTTGTGTGTACCTTCTAACTTATTATGCGAGTATAAATAACCAATACGATTCCCCCTTTCATTTACTCCTTGACTGCTCTGTTGTCATCTCCGCAGCCGGTACCTACATCGATGGCGCCACCATCGCCTCTTTATGACACTGCCCATTACTGCACAGTGCTCTCACTTGCAGCTGAAATATATTATATATATATTGAATATTATATATATTATATGTATTATATATTCTGTGTATTATATAAATTATATATTATATTTATGTTATATATAGTATATATATAACAGCTTGGTGTACGTGCCTTGTTTTTGTTATATCTTTTTTCCTACTGAAGACCAATAGTCTTTGTACAGTCTCTTAAAGATCCCAATTAGAGTCTTGCTCTTCGGGAGGATTACATTGTGACAAATGAGGAAGCCTGACCAGACCAGATCACGGGGAACTTGTGACAGTTGATTGTGCCAATGAGGACACCGTAAATGGAAGGAAAGGAACCCAATATACCAAACAACAAATATACAAACCAGCACACACTGACATGACCCGACTGGAGAGTGCCGCTCACCAAATCCAATCAATGATATATTAGTGTTCAGGGATCTGATGCATGAAGTCCGATGTAAAGTAGGTGACATTTGTTTTGATGCGCTTTGATTTGTCATCGGGATTCCCAATTAAAATTAATGATTCATAGAGTCGATATTGGGGATGAGGTATGGAGGTTGACAAGTATAAAGCTGCAGGGCTCCGTATAAAACCACAGATAAGCCAGTACCAGACTATTAAGACCAACATATCTTTGCTAATCTATATGTATAATGTAAAACCTCTCTACCCGACAACCTCCACAGATTGATCACTCCCCTATATCGATCGCTTTATTTGGGTCCCAAGCTAGCACACACACAATACCATTCTAATGATAAAAACCTCTCTTAAGCCCCTGTCACACCTCTCTGGATTGAGCAACGGACAGAATTGTCTAGTCCGGTGGTGTTCGGGTGTGATAAGTATCAAAATGTATTAAAATGTGTCAAAATGTTGCGATATCGGGTCCTAGCCACTTGACAAACAGACATGAAATAGGACATGAACAGATAGCCAATGGATGGTAAGCAGACTAAACAGACTCAAACTGGATAAGGACCGTAGATGTCAATCTGGTGGCATCCGTTCCAAGTTTTGTACATGTTCAAAACTTGTAACAGATCGGGCCGGATATCAATGGATATGCAATGGATATGCAATGGACACAAACCGGACTTTGCTGGATATCAACAGACTTTGTTCGGTTTCTTTCCTTTTCCTCAATCCGGCGAGGTGTGACAGGGGCTTAAACAAACCACCATTTAAAGTCGGTCCCATGATCGGTTGATTTAGAGAGGTTTTACTGTATATATATTATATATATATCATTAGACATTCTGTACAAACACAAGAATGGGTGTGAGAGAATATCACTGGCTGGTTCTCAATCAGGCCTGCCGACTTTATTGACTAAGAACTAGAAAAAAAACTCATTCAAACTACTTAACTAACCATACATTGTCCAATAAAATTTCTTTTATTTTGATTTAAAATGCTGGAAAATGTTCCATTTACTATTGTGGTTCCATGCAGAACGCAGGCTGCGCTATTCTATCTGAGTATACAGCTGAATAGTTAATATAATACTGACCAGGCTCCTCCAGTGCTTGAGCATTGAACATAACACCTTTACATTCTGTTTGTTCAAGTGTTTTTATTCCTCTGAATAACATGTTGTCGGTGCTAATGCACTGGTCTTCAAGCCCTAATCACAATTGCCATACATACAGACTCCATTGAAAATAATATATATGTAATATATATTATTATATGTACATGGCTTCATGTCAAATAGCGCCATCCTCTCATAAACAGACGGTGATGGGAGGGGGAGGGGGGGGGGGGGGGGGGGGGGGGAGGGAGGACAGGCAGTACGGAGGGGGAAGGGGAAGGGGGTAGGAGGACGGGGAAGGGGGAAAGGGAGTAGAGGGAAGGGGCGAATGGTGTAGGGGGAAGGGGGAAAGGGGGAAGGTGGAAAGGGGAAGGGGGAAGGGGGAAGGGGGAGGAAGCGGGAAGGCGGAAGGGGGAATGAGGGCAAGGGGAAGGGGGGAGAAGGGGGAAGGGGGGTAGGGGAAGGGGGGGGAAAGGTGGAAGGGGAAAGGGGGAGGGGGGGGAAGGGAAGGGGGAAGGGAGAAGGGAGGAGCGGGAAGGGGGAAGGGGGAGGGGGAAGGGGAAAGGGAAAGGGAAGGGGGAAGGGGAAGGGGGAAAGGGGAAGGGGGTAGGGGGACGGGGTAGGGCGAAGGGGGAAGGGGGAAGGGGGAAAGGGTGAGGGGAAGTGGGAAGGTGTAGAGGGAGCGGGAAAGGAAAGGGGAAGGGGGAGGGGGAAGGGGGGGAAGAGGGAGGGGAAGGGGGAAGGGGGGAAGGGGGGGAAGGGGAAAGGGGGAAGAGGGAAGGGGAAGGGGGAAAGGGGAAGGGGGTAGGGGGAAGGGGACGGGGTAGGGCGAAGGGGGAAGGGGGAAGGGGGAAGGGGGAGAGGAGTAGGGGAAGGAGGAAGGGGAAAGGGGGAAAGGGGAAGGGGGAAAGGGGAAGTGGGAGGGGAAAGGGGGAAAGTGGGAAAGGGGGAAAGGGGAAAGGGGAAGGGCCTTCCCAGCATTCGCTGCGCGTCTCGCCGCCCATCTTCACTGGCCACCAGACTCCAGTCGCCCTGATATCCTTTTTATATCACCCGGAATGAGGACAACTTACTGGAGGACACCCAGGAGGATGAGAGGACGGTGACTTGTATGCTACACCCTACAGCACCTGAACTGGGTGAGGGTTGGTTGGTTGTTGGAGTTTTACGTCCTGGAAACATCTAAGGTCATATCAGGATAGGACCCGACTTGTGACAGTGCACACTCATGGAGAGTTTATAGTGCTACCCTACTGGGAAATCAGGCTGCCGGCACCATGACCCGATATCCCACTCAGTCGCAATATCCTGACACTGAGCTAAACCAGTCATTGCCCTATCCTATTAATGCTGAGCGTCAGGCTAGGAGTTGGAAGTGACAAGTATAAATTTGATAAGACATTGGTTTGACTCGAGCGAGCGAGCGAGAACCGAACTCCCGATCTCCCGCATGCCCGGTAAACGGGGTGAGGGACAGTGAGACTTAATTGGCCCCGCTTGAGAAAACAGATATGGCTTATTGCCTCAATGGAAGGAAGTCTCTGGATTTGCCAGGATTCACCACTAAGCTAACAGTGAGAGGCCATGCAGGGATCAGGAATCAGAGAACCGTGGATTCGGGGATCGGGATTCGGAGATCGCGATTCGAAGATTGGGAATTGGGGATCAGGAATCGAAAATTGAGGATCGAAAATCTGGAATAGCAGATCTGGAATCGGAATTTGGGAATCGGAGATCGCGAATCGGAGATCGCGAATCGAAGATCGGGGATTGGGGAGGGGATTGGGGTGTTTATAAGTGGCAGCGGCAGCGGAGTACACCGACTGCTTAGTTTTGAACCACCTGAAGTCATACAAATAGATTTGGTGGGGAGGAGAGCCAGTAAATTACGTAAATAACAAACATAAGTATATTAAATGCGGGAGGGGACAATCCCGTATATAGAATCCACTCTGGCTATCCGCACTTAGCCCGAGTTTCATCATACGAAGGCGGTCAACTGGCGGTGGGACGAGCGGCAGCGGCAGCCCACGACAGGCCAGGAAATTCACACGGAAAAATTATGGAAATCTTAAGGAAACAATTAGGAATACAAAATAGCAGAACGGTTAAACATATATACATGTAGATGTATATAGTTTAGCATTGACGGAGGTGTTGGAAAGTTCTAAAATTTATCCTGAATGTAAAGGTAGAGAAAATACAACAACCATGTTTGTGTCTAGGATAATTTAATATGAAACAAAGAAATGCACTATACTCCAACAATTGCAACGCCAACATCTGTTAAAGATGTCGGCGTCGACTTTTGGATGTTGGCGTCACACATCATAATTATAGTTTAGCATTGACAAAGGTATTGGAAACTTCTTAAATTGACCCTGAATGTAAAGGTAGAGAAAATACAACAACCCTATTTGTTTCTAGGATAATTTAATATGAAACAAAGAAATGCACTACGCTTTAACAATTGCAATGCCGACATCTTAAATTGACCACCAATTGGATCATTTTCGTGAGACCGACTCATATATATACATATATATATATATATATACAGGTGTCCCCGTGGGTGCGAGGCCCGACGACTGGATGTTATCTGTGCTCGGCCAACCAACGGCAGTCGGGGGGGGGGGGGGGTGCGGGTGGTGTGGAAGCAGTGGGTTTATTTATTCAGAGATCACCAGGCGCTAACGGACAGGGGAGATGGCTCTACCGTGGAGAGGTCGAACGAGGTGGATTGAACGAGCACCTGCTGCAGACTGTGCCTCGGGGGTGGGAGGGGATGGGGGGTGGAGATATAAACAAAACAAGTGCTTAAAGCTAAGATTCTTTACACGCGGTATGCGGTATGCGGAATGCGAATGCGAATGCGACAAAAAATCGAAACGCCTTGAAGCCTATGGGCTACATTCCTTACACACGGTATGCGAATGCGAATGCGAATGCGAATGCGAATGCGAATGTGACAACTCGATCGGTCCCTGTAGCGATCGGTGCAGCATGCGGCATGCGGCATGCAAATAGAAACCTCAGTCGCACATGTCCATTAGCTTTAGACTAGGAGAGGCGACTGAGCATTACGAACGGTCACACTGAGGGGTGCTAAGTGGAAACATCTGGTAGTGGTGAGGGTGGGGAGAAGCTTGCCGCTTACCGCGTAGAAGGAATCCTCCCATTCGCATACCGCATACCGCATGCCGCATGCCGCATACCGCATACCGCATACCGTGTAGAAGGAATCTTAGCTTTAAAGCTGCACAGTCTGATCAAAACAGACAACCTAATTTGTGAAACAAAAACCTTAATCAAGATTCGATCCTACATATCCGACTAAGTTGCTGGTGCTTTCCATGAATGAAGTTGCATTTCCACATCTAAGGGAATTAATTCCAAGTCTATTTAATAATGATAGAACCTGTTACTGCCGAAGCCTGTGGTGTCCACCATTTTTCTGTGCGCACCAATGTGGTTTCATTTCAAAATATCTCCAAAGTTAACAATTTGAAATACAAGTTAGTTCCAGCTGGATTATAGTAGACTATAATTATCAACCTATGTCGTAAAGCTAAGATTCCTTAAGGCCCTGTCACATTACGGCATATGGCGGGAGCGTATTGAAAACCTACGTAAGTCCTGCGAATGCCGGCCTATGATGACCTTTGTTGACCTATCGGGTGTTTTTGAGCGTATGTGTAACCTATGAGGAGCGTACGAGGAGCGTACGAGGAGCGTATGAGAGCGTACTGTGACATTTTTTGACGGTTTTGATTGGCATATGGAACCTATGCGTAGCGTATGCGTAGCGTATGCGTAGCGTATGCGTAGCGTATGCATAGCATATGAGCGTATGAGTAGCGTATGAGTCAAGATCGATGTCGATACCTATGGCATACGCTTGGAATATGCTGTGCATACGCTGTGCATACGCTGTGCATACGCTGTGCATCCGCTAGGAGTACGCTCCCATACGTAACTTGTAGGTTATGCGTATGCTACATATGCTAGAGATACGCCGGTGACGCAAGTTGAGCATATGCGTAACCTACACCGGCGCACCCCTAGCGTATGAGGAGCATACACCGGCGTATGAGGAGCATACACCGGCGTATGCATAGCGTATGAACCATATGCTCCCATAGGTCGAGATTTTTTGAGCATGCACAAAAAAATGGGGACGGATGGAATTATGAAAGCGTATGGCGGCGTATGCCTCATAAGCCGGTATCTGGCGGCATCTGGCGGCATATGAGTAGCGTATGAGTAGCATATGCGTAACGTATGAGTAGCGTATACGGCGTATGCCGACGTATATGACGTAACGCGCCTACGCCCCCATACGCTCCCACAAAAAACCCTAATGTGACAGCCCCTTTACACGCGGTATGCGGTATGCGGTATGCGGCATGCGGTATGCGGTATGCGGTATGCGAATGGGAGGATTGCGGTATGCGAACCCGTAACCCCACCACCACCACTACCATATGTTTCCCCTCTGCACCCTTGTGTAATGCTCAGTCGCCTCTCCTCGTCTAAAACTAATAGGCAAGTGTGACTGATGTTTCTATTCGCATACCGCATGCCGCATGCCACATGCCGCACCGATCGCTACAGGGACTGATCGAGTTGCCGCATTCGCATTCGCATTCGCATTCGCATTCGCATTCGGACGTAAGGAATCACCCCCATTGACTTAGATGCTTTCCGATTTGTTGCCGCATTCCCATTCGCATACCGCATACCGCATACCGTGTGTAAGGAAGCTTAATGCTTGCATTGCGTTTGATTCGCGGCGGAGGAGGAGTGCCCCCCCTCTCCTCTTTCCTCCTGCGACCGTTGACCATTGAGTTACGTACCCCCCCCGGTTTCCGCTTTATAACCCGAGCCTGCAGCTCCCTCCAGCCACACTTGCTATCCGGACCGCACTTTGTCCACACCTCTCTCTATCTCCTCTCCGCTGGCCTTGCTCCTTCCTCCTTGATATGTCTGAAAAGAGTTCAAGGAGGGTGAGCCCACCAGCATTTCACTTTCTACCCTTACTCTGTCCGTGTCTTTGGCTCGCTGGATGGTCGCCATCGAGCAAATAGACACGGTCCTTTGACTCAACTCTCCTCATTTCTCTTTCCTAGACTCTACCCTTTTTTTTCCCTCCCAGGCATACTTCTCCCCCTGACCAAGGGAGTTGTGTGCTTGGGTGGGGCCCTTTACCTTTAGGTTTCTCTCGCTTTCTTCTCGTTGCTGGAGCCGCTGGACCCATCTTTACCCACCCTTCCTCGGAAACCCTTGCTGCTGTCTGCTGGATACAAGTGCTGTGCTACCGCCGGACCGGAGATTCTGGACCTCCCCAACGACTCGTCGTTTAATCGTTGTAAAGACATCCCCCAGCTTCTACAACCGCCCCACCGCCACCCCACCAGAAGATTATTCTTCAACCAAAGATTGGGCCGATTTATCGGAGCCTCTCTATAATGTTGCAGTTCTGCAACCGGTAACCGTCGTAAGGTTACAAACAACCCAGTATCTCTCTCTATCTCCCTTCAGCCACTCCGCCTCCACCCGTCTCCAGTAGCGCTCCTCTTTTTCCACCCACTCGCCCATACTTATTTTCTCTTCCCTTCCCAGGGTGGAGGGCTCTTCGCCACCCCCCCGTCCCCCCTGATCATTGTCCTCATTGTCATTGTATACCTGTAACTGCTTTTTACCTTCACTTGTATTTCTGTTGATCGCACTTCAATAATTTGAATAAAGCGCTCTTCTTCCACCCCCGCCTCCTCGTCCTCCTTCACCGCGTATCATAATATACTTATCCAAGAATAGAAATGGCAGAAACATCCGATTAATGCAATTTTAACTTCTACTGATTGTGGATATGGATGTCATGAAAACCAGCGAATCAATGGTAGATTAGCCAATCCATTAGTCCATATTAAACTATGCAACACATATATTGGTATATTAAACTATGCAATGCAACACATATATTGATATATTAAACTATGCAACACATATTTTGGTATATTAAACTATACAGTTCACATATTGATATATTAAGCTATGCAACACTTATATTGGTATATTATTATTAATCTATACCACACATATATTGGTATATTAAACTATGCAACACATATATTGGTATGATAACTATGCAACACAGTTACTGATATATTTAACAAAGCAACACATATATGGGTGTTTTAATCTAGGCAACACATATATTGGAATATTAAACTATACAACACATATATTGATATATTAATCTATGCAACACATATATTGGTATAATAACTATGAAACGCAGTTATTGATATATTAAACAAAGCAACACATATATTGGTATTTTAATCTATGCAACACATATATATTGGTATCTTAAAACTATGCAACACGTATATTGGTATAATAGCAATACACCGCATATATAAATATTAAACTACACATATATAGATATTTTTTATGCTTTGGGTTTACATTGTCATTACTAGGTTTCTTAATAGTCATGGACAAAGAAGATCACCAACAAAGAAGTTCTCAGAAAAATTAAAAATAAGAAAAGCTTGTTTGCCACTATACAGACAAAGAAACTTATTTATTTTGGCCACATCATTCGTCAGAGTTCAATATACCGTACATTGTTGGAAGGGAAGGTGAATGGCAGCAGAGGGAGAGGGAGACCAAGAACATCATGGTTTACAAATATTTCACAGTGGACAGGCTTGAATTATTCACAGTCTATCAGAACAGCACAACATCGGGACAAGTGGAGAACCATTGCATCCAACCCTCGACTAGAGGATGGAACTATTGATTGATGATTGATATAGATATTAAACATATATTACGCATACCAGTCAGAGCAGGCAGATTTTCGGAACTCTCAATAACCGAGATGTCAACACCCTCTGCTCTGTTATTGGAGTGAAGAGAGAGCTGGGAGAGTATCACTTGCACCATTCAAGTTCAGCTGGAAACAACCAGCCTCTCCCTCCTGCATAGTCTCCAGCCTTGGATGCACAACCCCCACCCACCCACACCCACCCACACCCACCCACCCACAGACACACAGACACACAGACACACAGACACACCCACTCCCTTTCCTGGCTGGAGATTGTACCTGGTTCCTCGACTCCTCCTCGCCCGCCTAACCTCCTCTCCGCCCTCCCCCACCCCACCCCAGCTCTCAGCCCGCCCCACCCCATCTCCACCTATCCACCCGCCCCACCCGATCCACGTCCTCCCCACCACATTCCCACCCACCCCTCCATCCCCACCCACCCCTCACTCCCCACTCGCCCCTACCACACCTGCCCGCCCGCCCACCGCCATTCCCATCCTCCCCCACCCTCCCTCACTCCACCCACCCCACCCCATCCTCGTCCTCTGCCACTCCACCACTCCACCCACCGCGCTCACGTCCCAACCTCCCCTCCCCATCCCGCCACGCCCCCCCCCCACACCTCTCCGCCCACCGCCACGCCCCCCTTCCATCCCATCCCCACCCCCACCCCATCCCACCTATTTGCCCCGCCGCTCACTCCATCCCCGCCCGCCCCAACCCCACTTCTCCTTCCCTCACCACAAACTCCCCACCCACCCACCTCTCCGCCCGCCCACTCCATCCTGCCCCCCCCCCACCCACCTCCTCCGGCCCCCACCGGCCGGACGATGGGACCACCTGTCGCCGCATTCCCTCGGGACCTTCGCCACCTCCTCCGGGGTAACCGAAGAGGCCCCCGGGACCCTGCGGTCACAGGTCAAGTAGTTGGAGGACAGGCGCAGTCGGGGGATTAGGTGTGGAGCTCTTACATAACAAATATAGGACTGTCCACTACCCAGATACTGAGAGCTAATAGTGATAAATCAGACGTGAGACACTTGCTATCCGGACCGCACTTCGTCCACACCTCTCTCTATCTCCTCTCCACTGGCCTTGCTCCTCCTTGATATGTCTGAAAAGAGTTCCAGGAAGGGGAGCCCGCCAGCATTTCACTTTCTACTCTTACTCTGTCCGTGTCGTTGGCTTGCCAGCTGGTCACCATAGAGCAAATAGACATGATCCTTTGTCTGAACTCTCCTCATTTCTCTTTCCTAGACTCTACCCATTTTTTTTCTCCCAGGCATACTCCTCATCCTGACCAGGGTAGTTGTGTGCTGGGGTAGGGCCCTGTACCTTACCATTTCTCTCGCTTTGTTCTCGTTGCTGGAACCACTTTGCCCCCCTTTGCCCCCCTTTAGCTGTCCCTTCCTCCCAAACCCTTGCTGCTGTCGACTGGATACGAGTGCTCTACTACTGCCGGACTGAAGAGATTCGGGGCCGACCCAACGCTTCACCGTTTCAATGTTGTAAAGATGTCCCCAGCTTCTACAACCCTCCCTGCTGAAGATTAATCTTCAACCAAAGATTGGGCTGATTTATTGGAGCCTCTCTATAATGTTGCAGTTCTGCAACCAGTAACCGTCGTAAGGTCTCAAACAACTCCACAAGCAAGCTAATAGTAATTACTGGTAATAGAAGGGCGAGTGTCTCTCCACATTTCTCTCTCTGTCGCTCAATATGTGTACCTCCATCTCTCTGCCTCTCCCAGTGGTCAGTAGGAGACAGTGTGTGTAGAAATGGGGCAGTTTAGTTAGGTAAGAGCTCGATACAGTGTGTGTAGAAATGGGGGCAATGTAGCTAAGTAACAGCTCTACACAGTGTGTTTAGAAGTGGGGCCAGGTTAGTTAACGTTGCATGGTCCGATGGCACTTGAATTTTTGTCTTATTTTTTAGATAAATATATCAAATTGATCGTTACAAGCTACTAATCATTAGTCCGGAGTGATTTTGATTAAAGATGATCAGTTTTGAAGTAATATGAGCTGAAAGAACCAACAATTATTTCGACAAGCTTGTCAAAAGTCCTGTGGCTATGACCCAGATGGTCATCTCGCGGTGACCACGTGATGTGAGATGACCTGGAACCTTACAGGACTGTAAGTAGGTATTCCTGGTTGGGTGGGGGCCTTCTGGGAATGGATTAGTGCCATAGGCCCATGGCACTAGGGTTTTTAACAAAATATAATGTGTGTCTGTTGTCTGCTTGTGTCTGTCTATGTATGTCTGTATGTATCTGTGTGTATGTCTGTGTGTGTATATCTGTGTGTTTCTGTGTATGTGTGGGTATGTGTGTGTATGTATGTATGTATGTGTGTATGTATGTGTGTATGTATGTGTGTGTATGTATGTGTGTGTCTGCCTCTATCTGTGTGCGTCTGTCTATGTGTCTCTGTCTGTGTGTGTCTCTCTCTGCAAAGTCAGGTCGGGTGTATGTGTGTCTGTGTATGTCAGGTGTGTGCATGTCTGTGTGTCTGTGTCTGTGTGTGCTGTCTATGCATGTCTGTCTGTGTGTGTCTATCTATGTGTGTCTGTGTGTGTATATGTGTGTGTGTATGTGTGTATATGTATGTGTGGTAATGTCTGTGTGTGTATGTGCATCTGTGTGTATATCTGTGGGTATGTATGTGTGTGGCTGCCTCTGTCTGTGTGTGTCTGTGTGTGTGTCTCTCTCTCTGCAAAGTCAGGTCGGGTGTATGTGTGTCTGCATGTCTGTGTGTGTATGTGTGTGTCTGTCTGTGTATGGGTGTGTCTGTCTGTGTATGTCTGTATGTGTGTGTGTCTGTGTGTGTATGTGTGTGCATGTATGTGTGTGTCTGCCTCTGTCTGTGTGCGGCTGTCTATGTGTCTGTGTGTGTGTCTCTCTCTGCAAAGTCATGTCGGGTGTATGTGTGTCTGTGTATGTCGGGTGTGTGCATGTATGTGTGTTTGTGTGTCTGTGTGTGCTGTCTATGCATGTCTGTCTGTGTGTGTCTATCTGCGTGTCTGTCTGTGTGTATATATATGGGTGGTAATGTCTGTGTGTGTATGTGTGTATGCATGTGTGTATGTTAGTGTGTGTCTGTATGTATATGTATGTGTGTATGTCTGTGTGTGTCTGTGTGTGTATGTCTATGTGTGTATGTCTCTGCATGTCTGTCTGTGTGTATGTCTGGGTGTGTCTGTCTGGGGGTGTGTGTGTGTGTGTGTGGCTCTCTCTCTGCAAAGTCAGGTTGGGTGTATGTGTGTCTGTGTATGTCGGGTGTGTGCATGTCTGTGTGTTTCTGTGTATGTGTGTGCTGACTGTGCATGTCTGTCTGTGTGTGCCTATCTATGGGTGTCTGTCTGTGTGTGTATGTCTGTGTATGTATGTCTGTGTGTATGTCTGTGTGTGTATGTCTGTGTGTATGTCTGTCTCTGTGTCTCTGTAAAGTCAGGTCAGGAAACACACAGACACATACACACACATCCACCTCATATCCCCTTCCCCTCTATGGCCCTGCACAGTAGGCCTACTTGGTTGGGGGGAGTTAATGAGGTCACGAGATTGGCCTAATTGGTTAATGGCCTTCCTGCATAATGGGTGTTTCAAACTGAGTGTTCAAAGGGGTGAGGTTATAAACTCACTGGCTATTCTGTATATGCTGTCCCAAATCATTAGCTAATACACCAGTATATAAGTTGGATATATAGGATCAAATGTAAGTAGTTGTTTTAATTTTGACAAAATTATATTTCATCGGACTATGCAACTTTAAGTAAGAGCTCGACACAGTGTGTGTAGAAATGGGGGTAGGTTAGTTAGGCAAGAGATCTACACAGTGTGTGTAGAAATGGGGGCAGCTTAGTTAAGTAAGAGCTCGACACAGTACATGTAGAAATTGGGGCAGAGTAGCTAAGTAAGAGCTCAACACAGTGTGTTTAGAAGTGGGGGCAGGTTAGTTAGGTAACAGCTCAACACAGTGTGTTTAGAAGTGGGGCAGGTTAGATAGGTAAGAGCTCTACACATTATGTGTAGAAATGGGGGCAGGTTAGTTAGGTAAGAGGTCTACACAGTATGTGCACTTGACTTCTGGAGGGTTCGTAACCTTACAACGGTTACCGGCTGCAGAGCTGCAGCAATATAGAGAGGCACCAATAAATTGGTCCAATCTTTGGTTGAAGATTAATCTTCTGGTGGGGCAGTTGTAGAAGATGGGGATGTCTTTACAACAATTAAAACAACGAATCGTTGGGGCGGCCCCGAATCACTCCGGTCCGGTGGTAGCACAGCACTCGTATCCAGTCGACAGCAGCAAGGGCTTAGGAGGAAGGGACGGGCAAAGGTGGGTCCAGCGGTTCCAGCAACAAGAAAAAAGTGAGAGAAACGATAAGGTAAAGGCCCCCATCCAAGCAAACAACTCCCTTGATCAGGGGGAGAAGTAAGCCTGGGAGGAGAAAAAAGGGTAGAGTATAGGAAAGAGAAATAAGGAGAGGTGAGTCAAAGGACCCTGTCTATTTGCTCTATGGTGACCAGCCGGCGAACCAAAGACACGGACAGAGTAAGAGTAGAAAGTGAAATACCGGCGGGCTCCCCCTCCTGGAACTCTTTTCAAACATTATCAAGGAGGAGCATGGCCAGCCGAGAGGAGATAGAGAGAGGTGTGGACGAAGTGCGATCCGGATAGCAAGTGGAGTATGCGTAGAAATGGGGGCAGCTTAGTCAGGTAAGAGCTGCACACACTGACCAGTAACGGGCACGCCGAGATGCGGCTGACTCGGCCGGTTAACCACGGCGTCCTTTATTCATGCTGGGCTTCTGAGAACTCTCCGTGCGGAGGGAAGGAAACACCAAGGTACACGCATCATAGATGAGATCACCGTTCCGAGTACGCATGCACTGAAAACGGCGCTGGCAGCAAAGCGAAGGCGTACAGCCATTGAGTTTGACGATACGCGTAGGGCAAAACTTCCATTTTATTCAAAATTAATAGAAATACATAACAATTTGGCATAAACATGTATGCACACAAAAATGATCTGATGAATATAACTAAGACAAAACTAGCCATAGTTAAACATTTTGAGCTAAGCAACATACAATTCCATGCAAAACAATCAGTCACTTTAAGGCTAATATCCACATTACTATTATTAATTTTTGTTCTAATTATTAAAATGCCAAATGTGTCAACATACACTTGTTTCAGAGAAATATATAACCAATATATGATTAACCCTACTAATTTTCTAGTTCCCTACTAATTTTCTAGTTCTACATATGTCATTAACCATAGGATATCAATAAAAACATGAATAAAATAAGTAAAACTGACTCTGGCTATGCCTCTAACACTAGTCTGAGTGCCCAGATTTCTCTAAATCTAAATGCACATGGCATAAGATGTGCTGATTATATTAATGTAAATGCAATGCTGGATAAAAGATTATTTCTTAATTTATTATTTATATTTTTTTAGTTGGTATTCTATGTACCAAACAAGAGCTGAGATGAGCTGAAACTAGCACATTTCATAGCTGCACCCAGTGTATTAGCATGTGCCATGTGCTTCTCACGGGTTTGTTTTTCTTCCACGCATCCCACAATGCACCACGCCACTGGAATGGTGATGTAGTCTATTGATAAGCTGTTCCTTCCCAAAGCTCATCATATACATGCACCCTGGTATATATAGAAACAGTAATTCGCATGTTTTCTTGTAGTAAATGGTGGTGGCGACATATATATATATATATATATAGGCATAATTGCACATTTAAATCGGCAGATTGTAAGATAGTCCCCAGTAAAATATAATACGAGCCATTCAGGGTTTGATGTGGTTATTACATGGAATACTCTAGGTGATATTGCGATCCGACATACATGTGATATGCAAGTATTATTTGGGTGAAAATACTTTGTATATAGACCATCCTGCTTTGCATTTGCTGGGGCAAAATAACCAACCAATCGCTGTACAGTATAACCCTGTTAAACCAAACTTAAAGGGACCCTAGAAATGTGTTTGGATTAACCTATCATTGGTTTAACAGAGATTTGGCTTCAACTTTGACTTGGCCTTGGCAAAAACTCTGGTGCATTATGAATGTAATATACAATGTATGTGGACATTTTGATTATTGTGTTTGATGTATATACAGTATAACCCCGTTAAACCACGCTCGGTTAAACCAAACAATCGATTAATCCAAACTTTTTTTCAGCGGCCCAGCAAAACGCTATCATTTATCATATAAAAAAAAGTCTCAGATGACCCTATAACCACATGAAAGTTTGTTTTAACAATACCGGAAGTGGCCTGGGGCCCGACAAGTTTGTTTGGATTAACCGACTTTGGTTTAACCAACTTTCTTTTATATGATAAATGGTAGTATTTTGCCAGGCCGCCGAACAAAGTTTGGATTAACCGATCGTTTGGTTTAACCGAGCTTGGTTTAATGGGGTTGTACTGTACTTAGTTAAAGCTTGGATGGTTGACAGAAATAAAATAACGAAGGGAATTCTTTGATGTGTGTGGTCTCCGATTTATCGACTAACCTAGAACTCATGCATCAACCGAGGTGGCCAAATGAATTGAGCGCCCATCTCCCATTTTGGTAGGTCATGGGATTTGAACTTTGGTCGAGTCAAACCAATGACTTAAATTTTTTTACTTATCGCTACCTAGCCTGGCATTATTCAGCACGACTGGGATAGGGCACTGGGCAGTGGAATGAGGAAGACCAATTGTCCACGATTAAAAATTCCCCCGCGTAATCAACTAATGTACCCCGTAAGAAACCCTGATAATTTCTATAGGGATATTGGCACTGTAGAAGGGTCGAGAATGTCGGGGAGTGTACATGTGCATCCTTATAACTATTTGTCACCTGCGACACCACAACCGGCCTGTGCGGCCAGCAATGGTCACGTGATAGATGGCTGACAGGTTTGTTTTCGCTACGTGGATGGTTAATACCTCTAACACCCGGTAGGTGTCAGCAGATGTCATAGGTCCCTGACTGATAGGCATACAACGAGAACACACATAATGCACTCTCCCCCCCACCCCACACACACACATTCAGCCCACGCTCTGCACTCTCCAATCCTATCCCTCTGCTCACAACCTTGCAAATGCGTCCATTCTGAATACGTCAGATCCGAGATACCAATATTGGTGTGCTTGCAGTCCTTGTTATGTATTTGGCCATGGATACTGCAACACTACACACTGCTATGCAAACACACAAGAAGTGATATATTATTTAATGCTGCATACTTCGATGAACGCATCAAATTGTCAAAGCCAAAACAAGCACAGTTAATCTTTTCTAACTGACCATCTCCACAGATCGACTACTCCCCTATATCGATTGTTTTATTTGGGTCCCAAATGATTCCCCATACAATACCAGTGTACTGAAATGAAAAACTCCCTAAGCCAACCACCTCCCTAAATGGACCATTTAAAGTGGGTCCCATGGTCGGTCGATTTAGAGAGGTTTTACTGTATCTAGTTTTGATTCTACATATCTAATGCAGATACTGATACACTTATTAAGCATTTGTTGTTGCATAGAAGGGAACACTGAGTCAATTTAATAGAACCTGGTACTGCTAAATCATACGGTCTCAGCGCTTTGACAGTTCGCACTCATGGCAGCTTTATAGTGTTGCCACACTGGGAGACCAGACCGTCAGTACCATGACGCAATTTCCCACCCAGTCACATTCTCCTGACAACGAGCTAACCAGTCCTAAACCTATCCTAGTAATGCTGAGCGCCAGGCTAGGTATCGACAAGTATCAATTTTGTAAGTCATTGGTTTGACTCGGCCAGATTTTCTAACTCCCAACTTTCCGCATGGGAAGCCTGCACTCTACCAATGAGGCCACCGCATCCAGTGTTGAAGGGAGAAGGTTGGGGGAAGGGAAGTGGGGCGGGGGGGGGGGGGGCACGTGGATAAATGGTTAGAGTTCCCATCGCCCGCAGTATTATTTCTGACCGTCTGTTGAGAGTATCCATACAGTATAACATACATGTATACATGTAGATAATGTTCGACTTGTTCTTATTGTTAAAGAGGTTGTTGTTTGTTTGTTGGGTTTCTACGTCCTGGCAGCATTCAAGGTCATACCAGGATGGTTGTCCCTCCCTATCTCTCACTCTCCCTTATTGTTGATGAAATTTGTTTGACGTTACTTTATTTATTAAACCCCCCAAAAAGATTTATTGATAATATATACTTCTTTATTCCGCAAGAGATGGATTATGGTCGAAGCAGAAGAAATCGAGCTTCTGTTTCTTTTTTGTCATTGTCATTACTATGAACTTGTGTAGTGATACCTATTCTACTAAAACCGGGTGGCGGCCGTTGCGGCGGGATGAGCAACTACTTCCTCCTGCCGCTATTTGTCGTGGCCCTGCTCGGAGGACCCTCTCAATCAGCCGCAGCATCCCTATGCATTATGGACCCCTTTTACAGATTATAATGGAGGAGACCCTCGCTCTGACGGTGAGCGACAAATCAATGATAAATACAAGGCCAGACCCCACACAGCAATGCCACTCTTTGTGTCGTCTGCACCGGATAAATGTTGTCTGGTCTAATTAAATGTTGTCTGCAGCAAGTGAGTTAGTGTGAGTTAGTGTGAGTTAGTGTGAGTTAGTGTGAGTTAGTGTGAGTTAGTGTGAGTTAGTGTGAGTTAGTGTGAGTTAGTGTGAGTTAGTGTGAGTTAGTGTGAGTTAGTGTGAGTTAGTGTGAGTTAGTGTGAGTTAGTGTGAGTTAGTGTGAGTTAGTGTGAGTTAGTGTGAGTTAGTGTGAGTTAGTGTGAGTTAGTTTGGATGAGTGTAAGTGAGTGTAAGTGGTTGTGTCTGAGTAAGTTTGAGGGAGTATGACAATGCAAGTGAGTGTGCGTGAGTGTGAGTTAGTCTGAGTGAGTGTGAGTATGAGTGAGTGAGTGTGAGTGAGTATGAGTGAGTGTGAGTGAATGGTAGTAAGTATGAGTGAGTGTGCATGCATCTGAGTTAGTGTCGTGGGGGTGATGAAAATGGGAAATACTGCGCCTAGAGCGGGACTCGAACCCGCATCTCTTTGCATTCCGGGCCAGTGTGCTAACCATTACACCACCTAGGCTCCCTGATATCAATACACTCCCCACGCCTACCTGTCTATGTGGTTACTTGCCTGAGAGGTCAGTGCAGACCACTACACTCGTCCCCCTGGAATTGTAAGTCTTGTAATGCTTACAATTACATACATACAGGCAATGCACTAACACATACATACACAGGGTAGGTTCAACAACCATACAGCGCAAAGCTTGTACAGGATCCTGATCACGGCAACCAGTGTCGTGGGGGTGATGAAAATGGGAAATACTGCGCCTAGAGCGGGACTCGAACCCGCATCTCTTTGCATTCCGGGCCAGCGTGCTAACCATTACAACACCTAGGCTCCCTGATATCAATACACTCCCCACGCCTACCTGTCTATGTGGTTACTTGCCTGAGAGGTCAGTGCAGACCACTACATTAGTATAACTTTATAAGTGTGTGAGTGAGTATGAATTAGTATGAGTATGAGGTAGTGCGAGTGAGTGTGAGCGAGTGTGAGTTAATGTGAGTGAGTCTGGGTGCGTCTGAATGAGAATAAGTTAGTGTGAGTGAATGTGAGTAAGTATGAGTGAGTGTGCGTGCATCTGAGTTAGTATGAGTGAGTATGGGTGAGCATGAGTTAGTGTGAGTGAGCATGCATTTGTAGGTGAGTGAGTGTGCATGTGTGCGTGAGTGAGTGTGGGTGTGAGATGTGTGTGAGTGAGTCTGCGTGTGTGTGAGTGTGTATGTCAGTGTGAGTGTGTATGTCAGTGTGAGTGTGTAGGTCAGTGTGAGTGAGGATGTGTGTGTAAGTATGTGTGTGTGAGTGTTTGTGAGTGTGTATGTCAGTATGAGTGTATATGTCAGTGTGAGTGAGTGTGTGTGAGTTTATCTCAGTGTATGTCCGATGTCCGAGTGAGTGAGTGTGGGTGAGTGTGGGTGTGCCTGACTGTGTCTGAGTATGTATGTCAGTGTGAGTGAGGGTGTGAGTGTGACTGAGTGAATAAGTGAATGAATTAATTGAATGAGTGAATGCATGAGTGAATGAGTCAGTGTCAATGGCAAGGTGAGTGAATGAGTGGGTGTGGATTGGTGTGTGAGTGTAGTGTGGGTGTGTGTAAGTGGGAGCCTGATGAACTAAGTGTGTGAGCAAGTGTAGGTGAGTGAGTGTGGGTGTGAAAGAGTATGAGAGCAAGTGTGAGTGTGAGTGTGAGTGTGTGTGTGAGTGAGTGTGAGAGTGAGTGAGTGAAAGGTACAACTTACCAGATGTGAAGAACACGGAAAGCACCGTTAGATATATATTAAATATATATATATATATATCAGTCCTCATTAAAAGGGTTCTCTATATATATTTTATATTCTGCTATATAATATCTAATCTAACACTAAATCTAATCAAAATATAAAAATGCTGAGACAGAATTCTTCATTAAAGCCAATGTGGATGCATTCCTTTGTTGTTTCAAAAGCATTATCTTGAAGAGCTGTGGCGAAGGATCTTAATATTTACGTCCATATTTTACTGTTTCATTTTAAAGCTAAAATCAACATAATTAATGTAAGCAAATACTCTCATTCCATATCATTTAATTATTTCGAGATATATGTGGTCGAAAGAGAGAAAAGGAATGCACATGCCACATCTTCCCAGTCTGTGGGTAATGCGCATGTGCAGGACGCAGTGGCGCCCCCTGGAGTGAGTGAATGAGGCTGCCTTCTGTGGGTGTGTGAACGCGTGGGGAGCTGATTTCTTATCTGTTACCTGTTCTTATGTTGCCGCACTGTGAGGCTTTCCTGATGCCAGGTAATGGGGTCTTAATGCAGTTCCCCTGGTTAACCCTCTCCACACTAAGCCACCGCAACACGAGGATCCCCACTTCTGGTCTTACTTACCTGGAACAGTCTAAAGCGTCTCTTAAATTTAACAAAAAAAGTCTCAAGGGAAAATAGGGGTTATTTCTCTATGAATCTCAATCATTATAGGACATGCACAATTCGAGATTCATGACCTATATATAATTAGGCGATTATCTGGTGGTGATTTGTCAGATATATATGTAAATATGTATATATAGATATGTATATATATGTGTATATTATGGATATATATCTACATATATCTTCACATATATAATTAGGCTATTATCTGGCGGTGATTTGTCAGATATATATGTAAATAGGTATACATATAAGTATATATTATGTATATATATCTACATGTATATTCACATAAATAGATATCTATATAGATATATATCTAGATATGTATGTACATATATATACAGATATATACAGATATATACAGATATATACATATATATACAGATATACAGCTATAAACATGTATATACATATATATACAAACACCTACATATATATACAGATAAGTACAGATATATACAGATATATACAGCTACATACAGATATATACAGCTACATACAGATGTATACAACTACATATATATATATATCTACATATTGATACCTTGGACGTGATCTGTTAGTGTTACCCACATTGTCAATTATCAGCCAATAATTTAACTGGAAATAGGAAGGGAGATTCCCAAGAAGCGATCAAAGAAGGAAGTTGAAAACAATTTGCCTTGTAATCTATGGCGGTTTTAAGGTGAATGGATGTAGCTGCTACTAGGAGGGGCATCCATAAATTACGTCACTGTCACGTGGGATAGGTGCTTGGTTGATTGTAGCCTTCACCGCCTCCCCCCTCCACCACCACAACCACCACCACCACCAGGTGAAATGCCACATACAGAATTAAGTGTAGTAGGCATATTGGTTGCATCAGAGAACATCAATAGGCTAAAGGTTAGGATTTTCGCTCCGGAATGGCAGAAGTGTGTGTTCGAGTGCCTCTCTAGGCAGATTATCCAATTGGTTTTCAGCATGACCATGACCATGGTGCCGTTGAAATGGTGGTGTACATGCTGAGTGATGATGTATATCTTGTGTTCTCTGTGGCCGAATGGTTAGAGTGTCTGACATTTTACTAGGTCGGACTCCTAATCTGAAGGTCGGCGGTTCAATTCCCCATGCCCTGCAGCTCTGCCAATTTGGATTTCCACCGCAGTGTATAACTTACAGTGTTATCAAAGGCCAGTTGCTCTCATACCATGTCTATGTGGTGTGGGAGGTTAAAAATCCCTTGGGTCGGTAAAAGTGTAGGCTCAGGCTTTCTATCAACAAACTGTCTAATGGTGAAAACAAGTCTATTCAGACTTATCCATGATAGGCCGTATAAGTCTTCAAGAAGAAAAAAAAAAGAAAAAAAAAAGTATGATGCTGAACTTGCCCTGTGTATGTATTGGATGTGTGCTACTTGGATATGTGTTATTGTAAAGATAAAGTATCTCATTTGCTTGGAATCCCCCTACAATAGTACTAAGCCTGTCACTGTCATATGCGTGGGGGAGTATTTGGGTCAACATGTACCTGTCTGTTCCCACTAAACTATTAGGGGATATACAGATATACATTTGTAACATAGGTCCCCAATCCATTATCCGAAATACTTGGGGCCTGGCATTTATGTTTTTGAAATCATTTGTTTTTAAATTTCCGAATAAAGGTAACAATGAAGCATTAATACTGCAGTAAAAGGTATCAATACTCACACTTAGTTGGATAAATGAAGACCCCAAATACTATTACAGTTCATTCATAGAGTAAATCACTGACACATCTAATAGTGGGATAATTATAGATTATAAATATTCTAGTCCATTTTATTTCCAACAAATTCATTTGGTAAAACTTAGAGATAAGGAACTTTAAATGAATCCTAATCAACCACATTAATATTTCTCCAGAGAAACATTTGAATGATGAAAAGTATGAATATTCATACTACTTGGGTTAAGTAAGGACTATGAATAGCATTACAGTTTATTTATACGATGTATGACAAAACAATGTCAGTTTTCAGAGCTTTTCAGATTTAATAATTTTAGATAAGAAATTCTGGACTTGTACTACAAGATCACTTATCCGGCTACTGGTTTTTGACCTCCGTTTTATTTTACACACCTTACTCACTCAATCATATATGTATAAGTATATGTATAAATATATGTATAAATATATGTATAAATATATGTATAAATATTCTTCGTTTAGGGAGATAGGAGAAAGAGAACATAACGGAGGTGTGGGGGGGGACCAATGTTTATTTCGACCCTTGGCCAGACTATAAATGCCCTACCGTTACATAATAAGTCTGAATTTCATCAACGAATGCTTGGATCGGCACATTCAAAATGGCTGGAAACACCCGGCTTGGCATGGAGCCGTCCGAAATGCATGCCAAGGTTCCATAGCGGAACGTCCCAACAGATCCAAAATAGCATAGCTCAAGCTGGCCCGATATATATCCCCACACATTACCAATGCATACACTCACAATTTATATTTATATAATACATTATACAGTTCATATATTTACAAATAAACATACCATGACTGGAAATGTGTTCTAGCAAATGGTAGATATTATTTAAAGTGCAGCTTATCCATTCTTGAGCTTCAACCGATGAGATATTTCTTTGAATTCTGTTTATTTTGGTGTAAAAACCATTGTTGTAAATGTGCGCTGCAGGGTTTATGAACGGGGAGAGGAGAGGAGGGGAGGAGGGGGAGTGTTCACATTGCCAAACCAAGCGTGACGTACTTTGCGAACGACCCCTTTACCCACAGGCTATTACTACGCTGATAAAAATGGAACGATTTTCAGCGTTGGAAATATTATAAATCTTTCGGAAGAAAACGGGCGTGCGTCAGAGCAGAGGAACTACGTCAGTGAACTCGTGAAAGTGTTTGCGCCTGAAGGAGTGAAGATTACAAAAAATAACTTTTCATCCTCTTTTTGCTTCGTGTTAATGGGTTTGTGATTTTTCCGATGTGGCAATATTGCGCATTAAAGCGTCGGTTCCCATCAGATTGTCTAGATTTGGTGTAAGAGTTCATGACTATAGCAATATTTCAAGCACATCCTGTGTATTTGAAGTTGCATAAACCGATGCTTTTGAGTTTCTGCCATATTTAAACATACAATAAACATATTAGGTTGATCGGTATAGTCCTACTTAACCTTAGTTTGCAGTAATTCTGATTTTAAAAATGCCCAACTTTGGATATGGTTGAAGTGAAAGATTGTTTACTAAATTTAATCTGCAACAAAATGCTGGACTTTATCCGCTTGTAAAAAGTTGTATGATTTGTTCCAATGATAGGTTCTAGTTAAATAGATTCAACATCCCTTCCATACAACAATAAATGCTCAATAAGAGCCGAATTGTCTAAGTTGGATATTTAGTATCAAATGTAGGCAAGTTCAATAGTTTTGACAATTGTATTATTTCTTCAGATTATACAATTTTAATATTTTATAGTCTTATTTGTTTCCGATTACCAGGGCTGAGTTTGGAGTTGTTGTTAGTTGTTGTTATGTGGCTGGCCATTATTGTCGTTCGGAGTACCCTTTATCTCCCCAATAAATGTCAATTTAACAACATATTTTAGAAGATATCTGAAGTGAAATCATTAATAACATTAATTTAGTGTGCAAACCGACATGGGGGGTCGGTCCTGATATGACCTTAGATGTTGGTAGGAAGTAAAACAACAACAACCAACCAACCGGCATGCGGGGCTTTAACCTATTCTAATCCCTCAGCAGCATACTACAGGGGCACCAGACGCAGCTACACTGGCACCTGTAAGATGCTTATCCTAGGCTATGCTTAACCATTTCAGAAGTCTGAGTGGCGTAGTGCAGGAGCATCATCCAGGAGGTACTACACTGGTTCCCATGAGCTTTGTTTACTCATTTCCGGTGCCGTTCTGTTCTATTAATTTATGTTGATGTTCCTTTTATACGGCACTAAATGATCAATGAAGGCTTCAGTATCTAAGTTAGATTTGTAGGCTCAAATCTAGATAAATGGTTCAGGTTTGAACAAACATGTAATGATTTCATTGGAGTGTGCAGCTCTAATGTGTACGGAAGTGTAATATATGCATAAAGGCATCCAGGCACGTGTGGAGAACAAAGGAATATGCTAATGAGATGACATGATGACAAAGGGTGCTGGCGGTTTAGGACCCTGGATGGTAAATAAAGCATTCAGTATCCAGAAGTCAAAGTGTTCAGACGTTGTACTTTTACAGGAAGCGCTGAATAAATTATTTGTTTCCGATTACCAGCGCTGAGTTTGGAGTTGTTGTTAGGTTTCCAAGCAACTGCTTGTGAAAAAAATGGACCATTTGCATGAAGAGAGGTAGAGTTCAATCAGCGCAATAACAGTCAGTGCTTAATATCCGTCTATTCTCGCATGTATTCTCTCATCAGGAATATTCTATGGGTATGAATAATATAAGTATTGAATGCGCACTGTCATCCTGTCGCCCTGACATGACCGTAATTGCTGCTAAGCCGTAAGCTACCATTAATCAAACTGCAAAAATACTGGAAAGGTCTATGTAATATATAATATATCTGAGCGGCGAGTGAGGGGGGGGGGGGGGCGGGGGCGGGGGGGAGGCTGGGGGGGGGGGGGGGTAGACTCAGCAGTGTTATTGTTGGGGGAGCCCGATGGGGGCGCCATAACCAGTTTCAAGTAACAAAGCAGTGGGAATAACAGGTTGGCAATTACTTCTGTAAATTTATACTAATATAATTCTTATACATCATATATATAAACAATAAATTAAAATATATAATTTCCTGACTTGCCACCCCCGTACCTCGTTCTATTTCTGTCTTTGTGTGTCTCTCTGTGTTTATCTGTCCCTGTATCAGTTTCTCCTTTGCATATAACTTTGAACAAATATCATTTGCATGTTATTAAATAGTGAGTGCCTTGCACATTCAGCGAGAGAGAGAGAGAGAGAGAAAGATGGCGGTGGCAGCTTGAGATTTCAGCAGCTGGAAGCTGGTGCTTTTACCTTTTTTTTAGTTTGCTGTGAAACTCGTGACAGACAGCCCCGTTGTTTCGTTGACATTATGCGGCGCAGAACCAAACTCCCAATCACTGAATTATGCGCCATTATTTGTGACTAAAACTAATGCCTTCCCGCAATCCACCCATGAATTATAGCGTGTGTGGGTGGTGGGAGGGTAGTGGGAAGGTGGGGGGGGGAGACTTAATTATAGCGCGTGTGTGTGAGAGAGAGAGGGTGAGGGAGTTGAGGTGGGAGGAGGAAGTTTGGGGTTGGGGTGGGGTTGAGGTAGGAGAACTGAAAATTATAGTGTGTGTGTGGTGGGGGGCTGAGGTGGGAGGAGGGAGGGGTAAGGGCGGGTTGGGGGGGTCAGGGATAGGTGGTGGGGGAGTTTGAGGGTGGAGAGGAGGGTTGGAGGGGGGGGGTGATGGTGAGTGGGGGTCAGGTGGAAAGTGGAGTGGGATAGGGCTGAGGTGGGGGGACTGACAATTATGGCGTGTGTGGGGAGAGGGAGGTGGTAACAGGGGGTGGGGGGGTTAGGGTGGGGGTGAGGATGGGAGTGAAGGTGAGGTGGGGTTGAGGTGGGATGACTGAGAAAAATAGAGTGTGAGGGGAGGGGGAAATGGGAAGAGGGGGGGGGGGAGTTCAGGGTGGGGTGGACGTGAGGGTGGGACGAGGGGTGGGGAGGGTGGGACGAGGGGTGGGGAGGGTTGGACGAGGGGTGGGGAGGCGGGACGAGGGGTGGGGAGGGTGGGGTTGAGGGGGTAGGAATTAAATATGCCTCGTCCGATGAAAGCATAAACATTTCACAATCTAAATAATTGCCTAGATTTGATTCGACATATCTAACTTAGATACGGGTATGCATATTAAGCATTTGGTGCCACATAGAAGGGAATGCTGAACAAATTTTAATACAATATGTTGATGCAGAAGAAGCCTATGGTGCCAAATTGTTGGCATGCTTGCCAAAATTAACTTTGCATGTTTGCATTTAAAATATCTCAAAAGTTGGCGATTTAAAATGAAAGTTACTTCAAATTAAAGTAAGGTAGGTTATAGCAATCAACCTAATGTGCCATTTCTATTAAGAAAATGGCAGAAGCTCAAAACCATGAGATTATGCAACTTTAAGTTATAGAGTGTGGGGGAGTGAGGGTGGGGGTGGGGTGAGGGTGGGGTGGGGGCTGAGGGTGGGGGTGGGAGTGGGGGTTTGAGTGTGGGGGGAGCAGGGAGATGGAGAGTGGGACACGGCTCTGAATGGTAATTACCCATGCAGCTCGACAGTACTACTGTACCATTGTTAAAGCTGCATAGTCCGATGGTTTTGAGTTTCTCTCATTTTCTGAGATCAATATATTAGATTGATGGCTATAACCTACCTTACTTTAATTTGAAGTAACTTTTATTTTAAATGCCTAACTTTTGAGATATTTGAAGTACAAACATGCGAAATTAATTTTGGCAAGTACACCAACATTCTGACACCATAGGCTTCTGCAGTAACAGGTTCTATTAAATTGCCTCAGTATTTATTCCCTTCAATGTGATAAAATATGTTTAATAAGTTAGATATTTAGAATCAGCTAGACATGTAGAATCAAATCTCGATAATTGTTTTGGTTTTGACAATTTGATATTTTCATCGGACTATGTAGCTTTGATAACAGCTACAGGAGAAGCATTCATCCCAAGCCTGGTCCTGCGTTAAATTCAGGCCTGCTCTGCAGCAGTGAGAAATCTGCGCTATCAGTCTATTATCTGACTGCAAACAACAAAGGTACTCACACCAGGCCATTGTGTTTCTGTGTCCACCACCCCCCACCCTGAAAACCAACACCAATCGATCTACTGATGGACCACTGCCACCACCTGCATATTGGTTGTGCCCCACAACCCACCCACTTTTTTTTGTTAACGCTGCATAGTCCGATGAAGAATCAAATCTTTAAAACCAAAATAATTATCCAGCTTTGATAGTCCACATCGACCTTAGATACAGATGCACTTTGTAATCATTTGTTCCCACATAGAAGGAGATACTGAGTCAATTTAATAGAACCTGTTACTGCTGATGCCTACGGTGTCAGAGTTTTGGCATGCTTGCCAAATTAATTTAGCATGTTTGCATGTTTGCGCTTCAAATATCTCAAAGGTTAGCCATTAGAAATAAAAGTTACTTCAAGCTAAAGTAAAGCAGATTATAACGATCAACCCAATATATTTATTTCAGAAAATCTCAGAAACTGAAAACCATCGGACTATGCAACTTTAATAACAGCCACTGGAGAAGCATTCATCCCGAGCCTGGTCCTGCATTGAATTCAGACCCGCTCTGCAGCAGCGAGAAATCTGCGCTATCAGCCTATTATGTGACTGCAAACAACAAAGTTACTCACACCAGGCCATTGTGTTTTTGTAAACTCCCCCCCCCCTCCCAGAAAACCAGCACCGATCGATCTACTGATGGACAAATGTCGCCACTAGCATATTGGTTGTGTCCCTACAACCCTCCCACTTCTTTGTTAAGCTGGAATCAAAAATAAAATTCTACATACATTTGTAATATATGTAATATATGTTGTATAATGTATTATGGGAATATTAATAGCAAATGTAATTTTTCTTTACATGTGTATGTATATGGGCATATATAGAATAATCACATTATATTCGCATTATATGTATTACTTTCCCATAATTAATTATGTAACATATATACATATAATGATTAGGGTCTCAGTGTGACATCTCCCTCTCTCTATCTGTATATATATATATATATATATATATATAAATGTATATATACACATGTATATGTCATTATATATATGTATATATATATATGTATATATTCATAATTGCAGGCTCAAGCTCTCTTTAATGTCAGTGTAGTTACTAAGTTAGTTACATCAAGCAAAACGAGAACCAATTCTATGCTCTTTGGGTAAACTGGTTAGTACGGAGGTCAGCATCAGATTATAGTGCAGTTTATGCCCACCAGGTGAGGTTGATGCTATCTGGCTGTGCACGCATAAACCCTGTGCACGTGTCCTGCAGTCACTGAATCAGCCACAGGTTATAATGAGATAGGGCGCTGCCACAAACCGAGTTTGCGTGTCTGTGGCCAGGGAAAAGTGACCTTGTAAGCACCATGAGAAGTGCTAAAATGGCCACTGCCACACCCTGCCCCATCCCACCCGGCACCCCACCTCCACACATTGCCACCTGTATGGCAGAATGTGCCAGCTCTGGTATGAAATGATTCAAACACTTTGGCACTCCTGACCAGATGGGATGACCAAATGTGTTGAGCATCCGCCTTACATTTTGGTAGGTCATGGGATTCGAAACCACATGTTGGACCCCTGTTCGAATCAAATCTACCCATGCCTTCCTGTCTATGTGGCTGCTTTCCCGAGATAGGCAGTACAGACTGTTAAATATTTGGTTAATCTATTAAAATTAAATTAAAAAGGAAGGCAGAATATAATCTCCGGTATATTTGAAAGAAAATGGTATATATCTTGGAAAAACAACAGTGGGAAAAAACACATCCATGCTTATGTTTATTTCCATGAGAACCATACATTTTAAAAAAGGACTTCATTTCTTCCTAGTTTGAAATTCATGCAAGCGATATGATGCAAGGCTTACTACGGAGGCTGTGGGTGTACCAATAGAGCACAGGCTTCACACGGGGAAGGTTGTAGTTCAAATTGCGGTCGTGTCAAACCAATGACTTAGAAAACTAATACTTGTCGCTGCCTAGCCTGACGCTCGACATTACTAGGATATGGCAAGGACTGGTTAGCACAGTATCAGTATAATGTGACTGAGTGGGATATCAGGTCATGTTGGTGGCGGCCTGGTCTTCCAGTGGGGCAGCACTATAAAGTCACCATTAGTGTTACAAGTCGGTACTCGTCCTGATACGACCTTAAATGTTGCCAGAACGTAAGCCCCCAACAAACAACAACAAACAACCGCAAGACTTAGAAAAGAAACCAACCAAGATCCTTTAAAGCAGTCCTGATATTTCCTTATATGTTGCCAGGGCGCAAAACTCCAACAACCAACACAGATACTTTAAAGGTCCTTATTCTGCTCTGCCCCTGTGTGCTGTTAGCCAGTTGCTGCATATCAACACGCACCCTTCAGGGAATCCTTCTTTGCATAAACCCCCCCCCCCCTCTCATCTTACCTTTTTAGGTAACTAACTAAGTGCATTACCTTATCGGTATGTATGCATGTTCACCCACCGGAGGCCAGGACGACCGCCCCGCCCCGTCTATGTAATGTTCCCACTGCGTGGATCCCTTCAAGCCATATTGACAGTAGAAGATGATGAGCAATACTTCAACGCAGTCACTTTATGTCCTCGCTGATCGGATACCTCGGTTGGTGACAGTGGACCTGTTGCTGATGTGCAGAATGCAGGACATGGAGATGGGTTATGTGTGTGCATAGCCATGCATCAATCTCACCTGTTGGTATATTAGTTCTTTAAGTGGGGGGAATTTCAGTCGCAGACGACTGGTCTTCCTCATTCCACTGCTCCTTGCCCTATCCTAGTAATGCCGAGCGTCTGGCTAGGGCATAAACTGCACTATGATCTGATGCTGATCGCAATATGAACTAAACTAAGCACTAGCCAGTTCAGCTAGAGATAAATGTCGATTTAGAGAGGTTTTACTGTGTAGATATATGTGTATTTAGATATACATAGCTATTTATATATGTCTAGGTAGATATATATCTATATATATCGATCTATACATGTCTATATATCTCTATATGTATATATCTATGTATATATCTATATTATATATTCCAGTGCACGAGTGACAGTATTTGCGGCACTGGTAGGGGTTGGGGGTGGTGGCGCCACCTGTCCCAACTGTGAAATGGGGTCACCCATAAAGTAGTACACAACATATGGGTGATCAATATAGGGAATGTGCCCTTCTGTGCCTTTATGCTGGCATAGGTCTTATACATCACATATAAAATATACATTAAATATATATAATATATATATATAATATGTATATATATATAAATATATAAACAGTTGACCCCATTAAACAAATATTTGTCCGCCCGAGTGGGTCATGAGGCGATATCAATATATACCAATATATACCAATATATATCAACATATACCAATATATATCAATATATAAAAATATATATCAATATATATCAATATATATATCAATATATATCAATATATATTGACATATATCAACATATATCAATATGTATATCAATATGTATATCAATATGTATATCAATATGTATATCAATA
>CM059186.1:154786364-154812593 GCA_030323885.1 Branchipolynoe longqiensis
CAAATTTAAGAATGAATAGCCAAACTTAGTATGACATAATTTCACTTCAAATATCTCCAAATTTAGCCATGAAAAACAGAATTACTTCAAGGTAGATTATACTGATCAACATTATATGAAGGGTTCAGACGCAAATCCACGTAAATGCCAATCCAAAAATTGAGCGAAACATTGAAATCAAACCATAATTCCTTTTTTTTTTACATTCCTGTTTTTTGGTTCGTTGATTGATAATCATTAAATCACTAGAAAAGTGGAAATAGTAACAATCAAAATTAATTCTTGGGAAAAATCTTCCTATATTTAAATAAAGAATGACAGGAACTCAAATCGGTCGGACCATGCAACTTTAAATATAACTGACGATGTGTTTTCCATCACCTAGATCACATGACCAGCAGTAGAGTACAGAGTAGACGTACAACCATAAAACAACAGGCCCTTCGTCCTGTTCCCTTCCTGTCTTTTTACCCCTCCCCTCGCACACACACCATGTGGTTTCCCACTATGATTATGGACTCAGGTCGACGTAGTGTTTTTGCTATCGCGTCTGGCATTAACCGATGAAAGGTTAGCTTAGGGAAATAACCATAATTATATCTTTGTTGTTCAGTAAGATGCATTACAAAAACCTAGTCGATATCCACTAGGTTTTTGTAAGGAATCTAATATATATATATATATATGTATATATGTATATATTTATATATATTTATATATATATATATAAATGTATATATACTATGGCTTACCTCCTTGCACAAACCTATGTAATATACATATATACACTATACTATGAATTGCCTCCTTCCAGAAACTTAATTTATTTACTTAGTTATTTTATACATATCTATATACACACATATACTATGATTGTAGGAATTGTGCCTCATTACAACCCTTAGTTTATATATAGATTAGTTAGACGAATCTTACCTGGGTATAGATGATGGATAACTATTGTTTTACCGAGGTAGAAGCCTCGGTTAGACGTGGGCGAGGGAGAAGGAAGCACATCCGGGTCCAGCAATCTTTACCTACTAATTCAGGATAAAAATGATTCTAAAAAAACAACCTAAGGTCAAGTGACCTCATGCTAAAGTGAGTGATTGACTAGACGTGGCAGGGCGTGGTGGGTGGGCCCTCGCCCACGTCTAACCGAGGCTTCTACCTCGGTAAAACAATAGTTATCCATCATCTATACCCAGGTAAGATTCGTCTAACTAATCTATTTTACCTCGGTATGCCGCCTCTGGCTAGCCGTAGGCTAGGGAGACCTTTACGTAAAATAATTTTTATCCTGATATTCTTGTTTTGTTATTATTCTTTAGTGATTATGTCTTATGTATGCAACAATGGAAAAGCGATTTGTATGGCAAAAAAGAGGAAAAACCAATGTTTTTCTTACCTCTCTCTTTCAGTTGGTGAGTAGCCTGTGCGCTATCGGCTGAGGCTTCTCTAGTCGTTTGTGGTAATGTCTAGCAAACGAAGTAGCGGTTTTCCATCCCGCGTGAGCTAGGATCCGTTTAACGGAGATGCCTAGCAATCTTGCCTTGGACACCATTGCACCACGTGTAGAGTGCGATGAGTACCTGTCTGTATTTACTCCCGCCAGTTTTAACACATTCATTGTCCATCGGGCGAGGGTATCCCTGGAAATGGCCTTGTGTGGCTTAATAAAGCTGACCAATAGCTGTCTTGAGTTTCTTATTAATCTTGTCTTGGATATATAATTTCGTATCGCAGATACGACACATAACTTGCGATCCTGAGTGAAACTGGACACCCCTATCGTAGAAAGGGGGTCACCTAATCGGTTTGATTTTAATAAAGTTGATAAATCAAACGTGGCCTCTTTACTGTCAATTTCTAGACCATTCAGCGACAGGGCAACTATAGTTTGGCCTCTGTGTCCAGTGACCAGGAGAAGCAAAACTGCGACTTTGAAACCTAAAAGTTTAACGTCCAGAAACTTATTTTCTGGCCATTTCTTGAAGAGGTTGAACACTAGAGAAACATCCCAAAACCTATTATATTTGGGTTTAGGCGGATTCCTCTGATAAATTGATCGTATTATCCAACAAATAACATGGTGTTTACCCATTGTTTGTCCATTAACCCGCGGTAGGATTATCGACAGAGCACATCTGGCAGCGTTAATAGCGCCATATCCTAGGCCTTCGTCCTCTAGGTAACGTAGGAAGAGTCCTACCTGGGATACTGTGGGAGTCATTGGCTTGACTTTCTTAAGCAGGCAATAAATACCCCATTTCTTTAAATACGTAGTATACATTTTCACCGTTCCTTTTCTCCACGCATCATCAACCAAACGCTGTTGTGTAATTTTGTCTAAGCCAAACTGTTCTAAATATTTATTTAAAAAAGGAATGCCACTAACGGAGTTGTCGACACGTTTCCGTGGCGTTCTAGTGGTCCCTGATGTTTGAGGTTTCCTCGGAATCTTGGGAAGCGAAGGCTGCTTTTGGCTGTGGCTAGTAACGTCGGTAGCCACGGTTGCGTGTGCCACTCGGGGACGATGAGTATGGCGTGTGTCCCCTCCATTTGAATCTTTCTGGCGACTTTGCTAATGATAGTAAAGGGGGGGAAAATGTAAAAGAAATGATGTCGCCACTTTAGGGAGAAGGCATCAATGTGCCAAGCATTGGGTTCCGGGTGCCACGAAACATATTTTGGAATTTTAAAGTTATTACGCGAAGCGAACAAATCGATCTGAGGTGAACCCCATGTGTGACAAATGTGTTTGAAAATGGATGGATTAAGTGACCACTCTAAGTGATCATGGAACTGGCGACTCATCTTGTCAGCTAGACAATTTTGTGTGCCTGGAATGTGATTAACAGTTAACCAGACATCAAAGGTTTGAGCCCAGTTCCAAATGAGAAGTGCCATTGCATTACATTTAATCGATTTTGTACCTCCCATATTTCTGACATAAGCCATAGCTGTGGTGTTATCCGTGAGGATACGTACATTATTTTTGGGTATTTTTACTAGACTGGTTAATCCCAAGTAAATGGCCCTTAGTTCTAGAACGTTAATATGATCGGGGAGTTCCGATTCTAGCCATCTTCCTCCCGTTGCTACATCATTTTGATGTGCTCCCCACCCTTGGAGAGACGCGTCAGTGGTAACGGTAGTGTCAGGCTCTCCCATTCTAATGGGATTGGGGGAATGGTCAAAGTGGTTTAGCCACCAATCAATGTCGGCTAGGCCGTTCTCCGAAATAAACATGGTCTTTTCAAAGTTTCCCTTTGCGCGGGCCAGCGCCAAATTTTTATCAATTTCGAGGGATTTTATGTGTGCCGCTCCGTATAGAATAGCTGGACTATACGAAACCATGACCCCGATAAGGACCGCGACCTGTCTAATCTTTGGCCTAGAAGTGTCTAACAGCTGTATCGCTGTGCGGTAAAGCTTATCTTTCTTTTGGCGTGTAAGCGAAACGGTCATAGCCGTGGTGTTCAGAATGAACCCGAGACACTTAAGCTCCTGAGTAGGAGAAAAAACTGATTTCTTGTTATGTATGAAGAAACCCAATTTGGTGAAAATTTTGCATAAATCTTTAACAGCGAGTTCACATTGCGTGAAAGATTGGCCCATAATAAAAGAATCATCTATGTATGGAAACATACAATGCCCCAATTTTGCCATGTGTGCAAAAATTGGTTTCAACAACTTAGTAAACAGACGCGGTGCGCAGGCCAAACCATTAGGTAAACATGTAAATTCAAAAAGTTGGCCATTCCAGAGAAAACGTAGGTATTTCCGATCTGTCTGGTGAATAGGAACGGTGTAGTACGCATCCCTTAAATCAACACTCGCTAGCCAACACCCTGGGGTAATTAAATCACGAGCTGTTTCTAAAGAAAACATTTTGAAATGTTTGTATTCAATGATTTCATTCAACTGAGTTAAATCTAAAATCATTCGGATTGAACCATCAGGTTTAGGAGTAGAGAAGATATTGGAAATATATTCCCCTTCAGTATGTTCAACTCTGTTGACAATGCCCTTAGACTCAAACAGTAGAACCTGGTGATCTAGCTGAGATTTTTCTAGTGAATTAAACTGATACGGAAAAGGCGCTCTCTTTTGTATAGGCAATTGTGTGAAAGGGATGTGAATGCCTTTAACAATATTCAGGACCTCTGGATTAGTGGTTAACTGTTGCCATTGATGTAAACAATTAGAAACATTCCCTGCTTGAAAAAGGCTTACTTCAGTTTGAGTTTCCTCCGTGACCATTGTAGGGTCAGGAGGCTGCACTGTTTGTGTGGAAATCTCTACTTGTTCCCTTGTTTCGGGAACTGGGGCTTGGGAACGAAATCCCTCTTGTAGCCGCGGTTGTCGTTCCAGTTTGAGGCCGGCCTGTCGCCTCGGCCCCTTCCTCGCTGGTTGAACTGGAAGGACGGTCCGCCCCTGAACGGCCTTCCTCCTCTGCGGAATCGAAAATCCGTCCTAGACTTTCTGAACCCTGCTGGGTTTTGGAAGCGACGACTCTTTGCTTCAGTGTTTTTAGCACTCTTGTAGTCGACCTCTACCTGTTTGTACAGGTAAGCTAGCTGACCCCCAAACATCTTGGATTTATCAAGCGGTTTGCTCTTGATAGGGGTAGGTCCGGAATACACGGTGTATTCCTTACCATCATGGTCCGTTACCTTGTTAGAGCGGGCAATCTCTTTTCCGGCATCTGTGGTGACCGATTTGAAAACGTTTTCAAATCTCCGATGGGTCTTGTAGTTACTAGCGGCTGCTAACAAAGCTATGCCCCGGTCCATAACCCGCGCCAAAGACGAGAACTTGTTCTCTGTCTGCATCCTGTTAGCCACAGGGATAACAGACGTCAAGGCACCCAAAACTGCCTTATGGATAAGGCAGAGGGAAGTTTCATAACGACGGCGTTCGTCGGAAAGATGAATGCCGGAATCCATCTCTTTGAAAACCGAAGCAGGAATGCCCTTAACTCCTGAAATCTGCTCAGTCAACTTGTTGATGACTTCGATCGGTTTAAACGTAGTGAAATGGCTATTCACCGTTTTGCGCATCATGGTAGTGGTGCGCACTTTCTGAGCTTTCTTTTTGACAATCTTCTTGCCAGCTTTAACGCCTATTTTGGCGTAGACACCCGCTCGTTCCGTGTCGGAATCCGACTCGGTGGAAGAAGAGTCGGACGACGAGTCTGAAGAAGAGTCCTTCTTCTTCTTCTTCTTCTTCTTTTTGGACTTTTTGGAGCGCTTAGAGTTCGCTTTCTTTGTGAACTCGTCACCAGAACTGCTCACTGGGCGGCGTTTCTTGCCCCGCGCTTTCGGTTTCGGAACCTCAGGTGCCGAAAGCGTGTCCTCTTCGTCCTCAGAAAAGTCTTCCCAATCCTCATCAGGGATTTGGGAAGGATCTGGAAAGGTCTGCGCCTGGAAAAGGCGCATCTTCTCCTCCATCATCTCCGCCATTTTTGCCTCCCACCCCACTGGTTGAGGGGCGTGATCACGGTCTTGATCCGAGGCATGAGCCCCAGGATGTGGGGACGGCGGAGCCGTAGCCGGTGGAGACGAATCGTAATCCGTAGGGGGGACACCCACCGCTGCAGCGGGCGGCTTATTCCGGCGAGTGGCCATCGGGAACTGTAACGAAACCAAAGCGTTACTAACCCGGAATCATCTCAACTACACAAGTGTAAGCCAGTAAACTGGGTTGAGGAACATGGTACAGAGAACGTGTTTTGCAACGTGTCAGTACAGGCGTGAAGCTAAATTTGCCGTAGGTGTGTGGTAACGAAACCAACCAAACGGAGGGCATCGATCGTGAGATCGGCCCCTCTCTCTGTTCCGTACACTTCTCCCACCTGTGGCTACAGCGCCAACAAGTTGGAGAAAATATTACGAAACTCGGAGGTTCGCCTTAAACCGGTCAGGGGTGTTTATAAAAACACCCAGAAGCATCCCCAACATCATCCTCTATTAGGATCCGGGAGACTTTTCTTAGGAAATGAGCAACTCGGGTTGCCATTTCTCCCTGTCTGAAAAACAGGTGTCGATAGAACTCAGTATCGGTTTCGTTTGTGCCAGCGGCACGCAATGTTCTATCCGTAAGTTAAAAAACGTACAAAGTCCAAACAGGACTGAAGAAAGTTCTGAACTTTCATAAAAAGATGCTATAGAGCATGATAAACAAAGTTATCGAAGAAAACAGTACTTACTTTTGGATAAAAGCAGTAGTAGTAGATAAATCCTGTGGAGCAACTCACAAACGTCCTCCCGTTGTGAGTTACTTATGCTAATTGCTGGACCCGGATGTGCTTCCTTCTCCCTAGCCTACGGCTAGCCAGAGGCGGCATACCGAGGTAAAACTTATGTATATACATATATATTTATATATAGACCCCCGTCCTGATATGACCTTAGTTGTTGCTAGGACGTAAACAAGAACAAACAAACAACAAACCAACATATATATATATATGATGAATACCTCTCCGTGCACAAACCTAGGTTATATACTTATTTATATGTATATAGTCTGAATTGCCTCCTAGCCTAAAGTTAATTCATATACTTGTAAGTTTATACTCTGAATTGCCTCCTTGCATAAACTTAGTTTATGTAGCCTATATATATATATATATAGAGAGAGAGAGAGAGAGAGAGAGAGAGAGAAGGAAAGAGAGGGGGGAAGGGGGTAGAGTGAATATGAATTCCCTCATTGCACAAACCTCGTCTATATATTTGTTTAGATCACATGAATGTAACAAAGTAACTACCTCTCACCCATACTGCACACACCTAGTCGATTTACTTGTTTAGATCACATGTGTGTAAAAAAGTGAGTACCCCACACCCACACTGCACCCTCCCCCGCCACTCCCCTTGCCCTCCCAATCCCCCGCTCTGCCCCTGCCTCCCCCACACACACCCTCCCCTCCCCTTCCCCGCCCCTGCCTCGCCCTTCCCACACCCCCCCTTCCGCGCCCATCCCCCGCCCTTCCGACCCCCCCCACCTTATCCCGCCCGATGAATTCATTAAAGTAGCATAGTCCGATGGTTTTGAATTTCTGTATTTTGTCTGAGATACATATATTAGATCGATCACTAGTATCTACTTTACATTAGTTCAAAGTTACTTTAATTTTAAATGGTAAACTTTTGAGATATTTTGAGTGTGTACATGTAAAATTAGTTTGGGCAAGCTTGCCAAAACTCTGACACCATAGACTTCAGGAGTAAGAGGTTCTGTTAAATTGACTCAGTATTGCCTTCTATGCAGAAACAAATGCTTAATAAGCACTGATAAGTGCATCAGTATCTAAGTTAGATATGTAAAATCAAATCTAGATAATTGGGTTTGACAATTTGATATTTCATCGGACTATGCAGCTTTAATATGGTAGTATCCACATCCTGATATGACCTTAGATGTTGCCAGGATGTAAAATTCCAACAACCAACCGACCAACTAGGATAGGGCAAGGAACAGTGGAATGAGGAAGACCAATTGTCCGCGATTGAAATTTCCCCTGCTTAATCAACAATATTAACAACAAAAACCAAAAACCCACAACGCACAAGCAAGTATGCAGTATTCCCGATATATGTGAGAAAAGACCCCAACAATAATGAGAAGGGCAGTACAATCTGTGCCTGGGATCTGTTGTGCGTCGAGCCATCTGCACACACGGCGGAGCGCGGAACACTTCCGGTCCTGACACCAGCAGCATCATACATTGCAGATTGAGGCAAGGGGTGAGGGGGGGAGGGCACTTTCGATCCAGACACCAGCAGCATCATGCATTGCAGACTGAAGCAAGGGGGAACACACTTCAGGGCCAGACACCAGCAGCAGCATCACGCATTGCAGGATGAAGCAAGGGGGGGGGGACACTTCCGGTCCAGACACCAGCAACATTGCAAGATGTATCAAGTGGGGGGGAACACTTCCGGTCTAGACACGAGCAGCATCACGTATTGCAGGTTGAAGCAAGGCGGGGACACTTCCGATCCAGACACCAACAGCATCACGCATTGCAGACTAAACTGAGGCAAGCGGGGGGGGGGGGACACTTCCGGTCCAGACACCAGCAGCAACACACATTGCAGGCTGAAGCAAGAGCGGGGGGGAACACTTCCTATCCAGACACCAGCAGCAACACGCATTGCAGACTGAAGCAAGTCGTGATGAAGCTTCATATGTTTCGGCCTGTAAACACGCCCATTAAGGCCTCAGTGATTATGCACTCGTCTCAGCTGCCGGTGGCATGATACCTGCTACTGTGGTTTTGTTAAAGCTGCATAGTCCGATGAAGCATCAAATTTTCAAAACCAAAATAATTATTTAGATTTGATTCTACATATCTAACTTAGATACTGATGCACTTATTGGGCATTTGTTTCTGCATAGAAGGCAATACTGAGTCAATTTAACAGAACCTGGTACTGCAGAAGTCTATGGTGTCAGAGTTTGCCAAAACTAATTTTACATGTACACACCCAAAATATCTCAAAAGCTTACCATTTAAAATAAAAGTAAAGTAGATATTAGGGATCGGTCTAATATATTTATCTCAGAAAAAATACAGAAATTCAAAACCATCGGACTATGCAACTTTAAACTGACCTATAAAAACATGCTGCTTGATTACGTAAATTGGTAGGGTTCTCGCCATACATTTGTTTCTAATGTAGTTGCAGTGAAACTGAATATGTGCATGTTATCAGAGAGCGTGTATATAAACAGATGAGAGGGACAACTCTCATACTAGACCGTGTAACAGCTGCCGACTGTGGAGCTCCAAGTGGTGGTTGTTGAACAGTATATGACACAGCTGTCAAACTCGGCATGTCAATGCGGTGAGCAATCTTCGACAGAAAAAGTGAAATAACTCTAAAACCAACACGACCTAGACACAAAACCGCTTGGAACACATAAGAAAACATATTTAACGACAAAACTATATTAAATTCATATGGCTAGGGCTCTGTATTTCTAATTAATTTTGAATAAAATACACGTTTTGCACTACACGTAGGCAAACTCAAGGCATTGCAATGGCTGGTGAGCAATCTTCATACAGAAAAACAGAAATCCTCTAAAACCACACAAAACCTAGACACAAAACCTCCTGGAACACATATAGAAAACATGTTTACCAAAAGGATTATATTAAATTGATAAGGTTAGGCTTCTGCATTTCTATTAATCTTGAATAAAAACAAATGTTTTGCACTGCACGTACCGTCAAACTCAAAGCTTGTTCAACACTAACTGCCAGGAACGCCACTGTAGCCTGTGTTACCGATTTTCGCGGGAGTTGTCCCTCTCATCTGTTTATATACACGCTCTCTGATGTTATTCGTAACATGGGTAATTTACGGGGTGGAGAACCTTGCATAACGAGGCGATAGGTGGCGCCACCTAGCTTAGGGACCAGGAACTCCACCACTACCGCTAGGGGCGATCCGACCCGACTCGACCGGCATTGATTCCCGCCAAATCGGTCACGAGTTCAATCCCCGTCTCGTTCAAACCACCACAACCCGCCCGGCTGCAGACAATGCTACATCTGTCCATTTTTCCCCACCCACCCACACCACTTATGACATAGATAACATGATAGCGTTGAGGGTTCGGGTTCCGCCCACTTGTTGCCAGGAAATGAGAAATAACATTTGGCACAACTGAATGTAGACATGAACATAGTGATTGATTCGTAACCTATCTGAACTGTCCTCATAGAATTAAGAGCTAACCCCGTCCCGTTCTGATTAAAGATTTTTACCATTATTCACTTATGACTCCGCCTTCGTAAATTATCATCACAAATATTTCACATAAGATAAAATACCACTTCCTGTAGCAGGGGTTACTCACAACTTACTGTATCGATCTAATATATTTATCTCAGAAAAAATACAGAAATTCAAAGACCATCGGACTATGCAACTTTAATGTGAAGTGCGAGGCGAGGTAGCGACACGGATACATTTGTTATGCCATTTGATTGACTTGGCCAGGATTTGAACCTAAGCCTCAAACCCAAGGGGATTTGAAAATTGAATCCCATGACCTACAAAAATAGGAGGCAGAAGCTCAACTCATTGGGCCATCCCGTGTTTGTTTACCAATCGCCGCCTTGCACCACTTGGCTCTGTTCCGTGATCTCAGACGGGTTAAGTGTCTACGGCGGGTTGAGCACTGATGGCTCCCACTGGGTGTCGCAGTTCTCAACGAACATTAATACTGCACACCCTCAATCCGGTGTGGCGTTTTCAGCCGTGTGCCATGTTCAGCCGTGTGCATAGACTCAAACTCAAGGCATTGTCAATGGTCGTGAGTCACTAACCTTATAAATTTAATATAATGTTTTTGGTAAAGATGTTTTCTATATGTGTACCAAGCGATTTGTTTCTAGGTCGTGTGGTTTTAGAGATATTTCACTTTTCCTGGATTTTCTGTATGAAGATTGCTCACCACCATTGACAATGCCTTGAGTTTGACGGTACGCGAAGTGCAAAACATTAGTTTTAATCAAAATTAATAGAAATCAAGAACCCTAACCTTATAAATTTAATATAATCTTTTTGGTAAAGATGTTTTCTATATGTGTACCAAGCGATTTGTTAATAGGTGGTGTGGTTTTAGAGATATTTCACTTGTTCTGTATTTTCTGTATGAAGATTACTCACGACCATTGACAATGCCTTGAGTTTGAGTCTAATCACACGGCTGAGCACGGTACACGGCTGAAAACGCCACACCGGGCTTAGTTTCAGAGTCTGTAGTCTGGTATGTTGAAGCCCAGATTCCCTCACCCCCTGTAGGGCTATGCGAGGGGAGGCATGCGTCATGCGATGTGCGGCATGCTATACGCGATGCAACGTGCGGTATGTGGCATGCGACGTGCGGCATGCTATACGTGACGTGATGTGTGGTATGTGGCATGTGATGTGTGGCATGCTATAGGCGACGTGACATGTGGTATGTGGCATGTGACATGCAGCATGCTATACACGACGTGATGTGCGGTATGCGGCATGCGACGTGAGCCATGCTATATGCGACGTGACGTGCGGTATGCGGCATGAGACATGTGGCATGCTATATGCGATGCAATGTGTTGCATGCGATACACGATGTGACGTGTGGTATGCGGCTATAGGCGACACGATGTGCAGTATGTGGCATGTGACGTGCGGCATGCTATACACGACGTGACGTGCGGCATGCTATACACGACGGCGATGTGTGCCATGCTATATGCGACGCGACGTGCGGTATGCGGCATGAGACATGTGGCATGCTATATGCGATGCCACATGTGGTATGTGACATGCAATACACAACATGCGATACATGACATGCGGCAAGCGAATTGTGTCATGCGATATGCAATGCGGTATGCGACTTCTGGCAAGCGATATGCGATGCGACATGCTGCATGCGATACACGATGTGACATGTGGTATGCAGCATATGACATGTGATGCATGACATGTGGCATGCAACTTGGGGCATGCGATATGCAACACATGACATGTGACATGCTGCATGCGATACGCGACGCGACGCGACGTGCGGTAGGAATACTAAGTGAATTTAAGTAGAAGATCACATTGCTGATGTCTGGCATTTCAAGGGGGACACCACAATTTATTTGCCTCGCTTTCATTTCCAATATCTCCAGCGTTAACCACTTACAATAAAATTTACATCAAACTTGAGTAAAATAGATATACTATAACAGTATTATTAACGAGATCAAGAATGTCATGCATGGGTCGACCATTTTAACCCGGAGGATTGGTTGGTTCTTGGAGTTTTACATCCTGGCAACATCTAAGGTCATATCAGGATGGGTACCGACTTGTGACAGTGTGCACTCATGGCGAGTTTATAGTGCTGCCTCACTGGAGACCAGGCCGCCATCATAACCTGACATCCCACTGCCACATTATCCTGACACTGAGCTAACCAGTCCTGCCCTATCCTAATACGGCTGAATGCCTGGCTAGGAAGTGACAAATATCAATTTTGAAGTCATATCAGGTCATGGTATTGGGGGCCTAATTTCCCAGTGGGGCAGCCCTATTAGGTCGCCATGAGTCATATATTTCAAGAAAATCCAAAAAAATTAACATAGACTACTAATCAGACCAACCAACTATCTATCTGCTGCTGAAATGCAGGCAATCAAATTCCTTACCAGCAGCTACGGTTTGATAAGATAACACCAACACTACAACTGGCCAGCATTGAAAACAAGCCTGAATACCCAGGCTTATATGCTATGGACATTATAAATACAGCCTCAATAAAAAAATATAATTACAAAAAGAGTCGGTACCCGTCCTGATAGGACGTAAAACAACAACAAACAACAACATCTATCTGGAGTGCAATGTAACACGATGGTGATGATTCCTAACTCATATCAGGATGGGTACCGACTTGTGACAGTGTGCACTCATGGCGAGTTTATAGTGCTGCCTCACTGGAGACCAGGCCGCCATCATAACCTGACATATAGGAATCATCACCATCACCATCATCAGCATCATCATCATCGATCCCTTAATGGCTAGAGTCATTCGGGCACCACAGATGACCTTGACACCAGTTTTCTACAGTTTTCCCTGTTCTCCCCTGTCCTCTTTGGACTTGTCAAACTCCGGTGTCGGAGGACTGAGTGCTTAAAGTGTGAGTAGTCCCATTAGCTTGAATTTGCACCATAATTTCATATCAATATATTAGGTTCGTCATTATAAGCCATCTTGGGAGTAACTTTTATTATAACTGGCTAACTTTGGAGATATTTGAAGCACAAATTATGAAATAAATAATGTTGGCATGAATGTCTAAATGCTGACCACGATGGACCATTACAAAGCCCCTATAATACTAAGACGGCTCACTCAGCCTGTACTGTGTAATCAAAATGATCAAACCCACCACTTGGTGCGCTGGCTGTTCTCTTGGGTAAACAAATGCTATATTATATGTATAAATGTATATATGAATGTGAAAGATGTGTGATGATGGTGATGATGATGCTGATGCTGATGATGATATGTGTTTGTTCATAGCAATTTCATATTGATGTGTATTCATACTTACCTGTCTCATGAATAATATAATTGTATGTCTTTACATGTGAAACACCAACCCGCAGCTGGGTTGATCAAACCCACCACAAGGTGGCACTGCGAAATTTACATTACCACGGGAGAGATAGGGAGTGAGCCGTCTTAGTATTATAGGGTCTTTGACCATTATCAGGTTCTACTACATTGACTTTATATTCGGTTATGCAGCAACACATACTTAATAAGTGAATCAGTATCCAAGTTGGATATGTGCGGTCAAATCTAGAGAAATGTTTTGGTTTTGAAAATGTAACCCTTTCAGTGGATCTTTCAGTTTTAAAGTTGATTGGATGGTTGTTGGAGCTTTATGTCTTGGAAGCATCTAAGAATAGGATCATATCAGGACGGGTACCGACTTGTGACAGTGCACCGCCTACAGCAACTTTATAGTGCTGCCCCACTGGGAGACGACACTGCCAGCACCATGCCCTGATATCCCACTCAGTCAGTCACTGAGACACCCAGTCCCTGCCCCATCCTAATAATGCCGAGCGGCTGGCTGGAAAGCGACATGTATCAATTGTAAAGTCATTGGTTTGACTCGACCGAAAACCGAACTCCCGACCTTCCGCACGCGAGGCCCACACGCTACCGATTAGGCCACTGGTTTGGCTCGACCAGGGAGATCCCATGATCTACCAAAACGGGAGACGGACGCTTAACTCATTCGCCCATCCCATGTGATTTTTAAAGTTGAAGAATCCGATCATGTTTAGACTGTACCATATTTCTTAGACAAAGGATCTTTATAATCTACGTCACTTTTAAGTAACTTTTATTTTAAGAGGCTAACTTTGGCGATATTTGAAATGAAAGCAGAGAAAATTAATGTTGGTGTGCACCTCAAAATACTCACTATTACTGTACAGTCACCAGTCGTTGCATTAGTTTGAAGCAACTTTTATTTGAAATGGCTAAGCTTTGAGATATTTGAAGTGCGAATGTAAAATTAGTTTTGGCAAGCACGCCAAAACTCTGACACCACAGGTTCTATTCAATTGGCTCAGTATTCCCTTCTATGTGATGGCACATGCTTAAAAAATGCACCAGTATCTAAATTAGATATTGTAGTAGTCTGCACTGACCTGTCAGGTAAGTAACCACATAGACAGGTAGGCATGGTAGTGTGGTGACATCAGGGAGCCGAGGTGGTGTAATGGTTAGCACACTGGCCCGGAATGGCCCGGAATGCAAAGAGGTGTGGGTTTGAGTCCTGCTCTTGGCACGGAATTTCCCGTTTTCATCACCTCCATGACTCTGGTTGATGTGACCATGATCCTATACAAGCTATACGCTGTATAGTTGTTGAACCTACCCTGTGTATGTATGTGTTAATGTATTACCTATATGTATGTAATTGTAAGCATTAAAAGACTGTTCCAGGGGGACGAGTGTAATAGTCTGCACTGACCTGTCAGGCAAGTAACCACATAGACAGGTAGGCGTGGGTAGTGTGGTGACATCAGAGAGCCTAGGTGGTGTAATGGTTAGCACACTGGCCCGAAATAGCCCGGAATGCAAAGAGGTGTGGGTTCGAGTCCCGCTCTAGGCGCGGTATTTCCCGTTTTCATCACCCCCATGACAATATGTAGAATCAAAACTGGTTCTGAAGTCATCTCTGAATATTGTGAGTGTACACGGAGAAAGGTATGATTGTGTGTTTGTGTTTTATGTTCTAACAACATCTAAGGTCATATCAAGATAGGTACCCACTCTTGACTTTATAATGTTGCACGACTGAGAGACCAGGCTACTGGCACCATAACTCAATATGCCACTCAGTAAGATTATCAGCATACTCACCTAATGCACCCAAGAAAAGAACACACAAAAGAAGCCAATATTTATTCTGATATCAAAACAATATAAGCTTGGTTTGATATCACTATGGCATACGCCCCCCCCCCCATCCAACCCTCACGCACCCCCTCAGGGCTAAAACTGATATCGCGCAATAAAATTCAATATCGAACACACTCAAGTCAAATGAGAATGCATATCTGTAGATTTAATGTTTGATGCAGACTAAATCATCCAATCAATGATCACGAGCACTTGCATGTGTAGATGTATTCCTTCTGCTGGTCCCTCAGTAAGAATACCAAGTCGTACTTGTTTACTCCCCGTCCAATCTACCATTAAGCAGATCTTCTGTTAACTTGTCTATTGCTTCTTTTTCTCCCTCTGAAATAGTGTTCTTGTGCTTGGTTGGTTATTGGGGTTTTACGTCCTGGCAACATCTAAGTTCATACCAGTAAGTAAAAGGCAGTTGCAGAACAGAGTTTGGCGCCTCCACTTGTATATTAACTAAGTGCGGTATTAGCAGATTAGTTATTACTGTATTTGGTTGTTGCAGTTTTACGTCCTGGTAACATCTAAGGTTATATCAGGAGGGGTCCTAACTCGTGATACTGCGCACTCAATGCAAATTTATAGTGCTGCCCCACTGGGAGACCTGATCGCCAGCATCATGACCTGATATCTCACTCAGCCATATTCTGTCACTGATCCAACCAGTCCTTGACCTATCCTAATAATGCCAAACGCCTGGCTAGGAAGTGACGAGCATAAATTGTTAAGTCATTGGTTTGACTCGACCAGGGTTCGAACCCGCGGCTTCAAATCCCACGATCTACCAATAATGAGTTCTTGTGGGATGCAGCCATTCTTGCTGGCTCTTGTTGGTGACGCCTTCCCGGCGTCCGCCTGGTGGTCAGTAGAAGAACGTAGGGGTCTGCCGACATAACCCAGGTGTAGGGACAGTGTAGGTGTTTGTGTCTGTGTTGTTCGACGTCCTAGCAACATCTAAAATCATATCAGGACGGGACAAACTCCAACAATCAACCAACCATATTATTTCTGGGTGTTCTTAAGACGAGACGGGAAAGCAGGACCCTCCTCCACCCCACCCCCACCACCTAATTACGCAATTACTTGATAACTTCCTAATGTCCCTGTCACACTATACCGGATTGAGCAATGGACATAATTTTCTAGTCCGGTGGTGTTCGGGTGTGATAAGTATCAAAATGTATCAAAATGTTGCGATATCAGGTCAAAGACCGCCTGACGAATGAACATTAAATGGACATGAAACATACATGAACGGATAGCCAATGGACGATAAGTGGACTAAACAAACTCAAACCGGACAAGAACTGTAGACGTCAATCCAGCGGCATCCATTCCAAGTTTTGTGCATGTTCAAAACTTGCCACCATAGACGCCGGGCACCACCGGATACAGAACGGAAACGCCGGATGCTGACCGTATAGAAACTAGACATTGACGTATTCCACCTGATTTTGTTCGGTTTCTTACAATTTTCCCAATCCGGTGAGGTCTGACAGAGCCTTAAAAATTGGACTGGACCACTGTCCACGACGCACCTATTACATGACGTCAGTATGCCGATTGCGCGCATGCGTGGTGGGCCGACTGGTCCATTAGTTGTATACCTACCTGCACTGACACCAGGCGGTGAGGGTGTGGGGTTACCCGGTCCGCCACCTGGTGGCGGTTAGTGGCAGGGTGTGGGGTTCGGCGAACGGTGGTTGGTTGTTGGAGGTTTACGTCCAGGCAACATTTAAGGTCATATCAAGACAGGTAAAGACTTGTGACAGTGCACACTCATGGCGACTTTATACTGCTTCCCCACTGGGAAATCAGGTTGCCTGCACTATAACCCGATATCCCACTCAGTCACATTATCCTGACACTGACCCAACCAGGCCTTGCCCTATCCTAATAATGCCAAGCGCCAGCCTATGAAGTGGCAAGTATCAATTTGTAAGTCATTGGTTTGACTCGACCAGGGTTCGAACTCGTGGGTTCGAATCCCATGATCTACCATAACGGGAGACGGACACTCAACTCATTCTGCCATCCGGTCTGTTTGGTTCGGTGAAGGAACGTGCAGCTCAGAGCAGATAGGTGCATAATGTCCAGGGGCCGTATGCACCAATCGGAGTTAGGGCCTTAACCGCGGTTTGACTATCCCCACACGGCTAACTGTGGAAAATCTGTATGCATCAATCGGTGCCAGCGCTTATACCCCTGTCACACTACGACGTAACGAGCCAACGTGAGCCTAACGTGATAATTTTTCGTCATTACGTTGCCGTACGTTGGGTCACGTTATGATGACGTCATAATGACGTTAGAGTGACGTCGAGCTACGTCATGTTACGTCGTGTTACGTCGGCGCGCGTCAAGGTTTTGAACCTGTTCAAAACTTTCGACGTATCTCAACGTGAAGCCGTTACGTTGGGATGACGTGACAATGACGTTAGGTTGACGTTCCGCGATCGTTATAGCAGCGTAAATGACGTTAGAGTCACGTTATGTCACATCAGACCGACGGCCCGGGTGGGAGCAACGTGTGGGCAGCGTTTTGCACGTTACGGTCACGTTACGGTCACGTTACGGTCACGTTACGGTCACGTTACGGTCACGGTTACGGTCACGTTACGGTCAGGTTACGGTCAGGTTACGGTCACGTTACGGTCACGTTACGGTGGCGTTACGGTCACGTTACGTCCACGTCGCACCCGTTACGGCGACGTTACGCTCACGTTACACTAACGCCCGGTCACGTCGCCAATTACCCCTCCCCCTTAACGTTGTCACGTTACAGCTAAGGTCACGACGTACACCAACGTTACTTTCACGTTACGCTCACGTCCACAATATGCATATTACGCCCATAACGTCGACGTAATATAATTATTTTCACGTTCTGGCTACGCTGACGTAGTCACGTCGTAGTGTGACAGGGCCATAACCGTGGACCGTAGCCTAGGCTAAGCTACCCCACTTTCAAATCAGGTTTAACTGCTAGCCGGGGCGGTTAGTGTGCGTGTATGGATGTAAATCTATTCAATGCGTTCATATTTAACAGAGTTACATAGTCAAATAGTGAAATTTTATTAAATTAACCCTAAAATCGAAGCGAGATTAACACTGATGCCGTAACGGCGGCAATATTAATATTTATATTTTCGAATCGACGAACGTAAAGTAAACAAATCGCCGCCGCCGCCGCATCGACGTCGCTTTCCATACTGGAGGCGGCGGTGGTTTGTTTATTGTACGTTTGTCGATTCGAAAATATAACTATTAATATCGCCGTCAATGCAGCAGTAGCCTTAATAACGCTTCGAATTTACGGTTAAATTGATAAAATTTCACTTATTGCGTATGTAATTCTGTTAAATATGATAGCATTTAATATATTTGAGCCTAATATATGGCTACAAATGCAGAGGGAATTCCCAAATCTATAAATAAACTCACGGTCAGCTATCCACCCCGGCTAAAACATTGGCGCATACCAGTTTATCTTTTTCGCGGAACCCCCGGTACCCGGAGCTAGCTGACCGGAATTAGCGCCTAGCTCCGGTTACGACTAGCACAACTTGGTGCATACGGGCCCAGGGATATAGGGGGAAGTGGGGATCCGGTCGAAATAGGAAAATATAAAAAGCTAAAGTGCCTGTCACACTATGGCGGATTGAGCAACGGACAGAACTGGACAAAGAATATTCTAGTCCGGTGTTATTCGGACTTGAAATGTATCGATTATGTAACGAACGGGTAACGGACGAGTAATGGATATGTAACGGACGGGAATGAACGGGAACGGATGGGAGCAAATGGGAACGGAAGAGGAATGGATGGGGAACAGATGGTAATGGATAATAACTGCATAGGTCAGTCCGGCGCAATCCATTACAAGTTTTGTGCATGCTCAAAACTTGTAATGGATCAGGCCAGATATCAACGGATATCAACGGATATCAACAGTTATGCAACGGACACAAACAGGACTTTGCCAGATATCAACAGACTTTGTTAGATTTCTTTCCGTTTCCCCAATCCGGTGATGTGTGAGAGAGCCTTAATGGGGCTGTCACATTACGACGTTTCACCCCAACGCGTGCCGACGCGTGCCGACGTGTTGGGTTTTTGGTAGAAATGTTGGTACACATCGGGACTCGTCGGTACCCGTTATTAACGCGCTACGTGCGCGTTGGTACCTGTCGGTACACGTTCACTGATAGCAACGTGTCAAAGGAAACGTCCGCGCGCGTCGGTCCGCGCCGAAAGTTTTGTGCAAGCACAAAACTTTCGGCGCAGACTGACGCACGCCGATGGGTTAGAGGGGGCATTACGGACGCGTTAGCAACACGTCGATGGCACGCCGGCGGAACGCTGGCAGAACGCTGATCAACGTGGGTTAACGTTGGCTTTTTTTTCACCAAACTGCGACCGTTTCGTCAGTGCGTCTGCAACGTCGAATCGACGGGTAGTGGGCACGACGTTGGCGTTGCTCCAGCGTTTCTCAGTGCATTGGACGTGTTGCCGGCATGCCTGGACGCGTTGGCGGCGGGTGTGGACGCGCTGTGGGCGCGTCCTAAAGTGTTGCTGGCGGGTATGTACGCGTTGACACGCTACTAACATGGCACCAACGTGCTACTCCCATGCCGTCAGTGTGCCGGCGGAGTGCCGACAACGCGCCGATAACACTCTGATGGCACGCTGGAAACCAGTTGGCGGGGTGTTGAGTTGTTGTCCCGCCTCACGTCGAAACCCGTTGGCTGCGTGCTAATAGCATGCTACTAACCTGTCCAGTTTTCTCCCAAGACGCCGAAAACTTGGACGTGTCCAGTCTGCTACTGTGCTAGCAAATATTTTGCGCGTTGGTGGCTCGACGGAAAACACGTTGTAATGTGACAGGGGTATAAGGTTCTTTTTAGAATTATGTGTCTCTTTCTGGGTTTTATTTATGCCAGTGCAGAATGCCTAATTGCCGGGGCGTTTGGTGTATCATATTTTTGTGTTAAAGTGGAATAAACCACATGTTTCTTTTTCAGGTTGTTCGATATATTTTATATAGATAAATATACTTACATCGGATTACCTTTAATTTTAAAGAGTTATCTTTGCGGACCTTTTCCCTTCAAGTATTAATAAGCTAAAGTAATGTTGGCATTCACATCGAAATGCTGATCATGTTAGGCTTCAAATTGGGACAGGTTGTATTAAATTGGTTTCGTATTTCTGTCATGTAGCAGTACATGTTTAATGAGGGCACCGGTATCCAAGTTGGATATATGGATGGAAATCTAGATAAGGGTTTTCATTTAGAAAATTGGTCGCTTTCCTTGGATTACACAATTTCAAATATATCCAGTTGACAATTATAATCTACTGTACTTTAGCGCAAATGGGGCTGTCACACTACGGCGTATGGCGTAAGCGTATGCCAGAGTATGCGGTTTTCGACCCACACGCCGTCATATGCCATCATACGCTATGCATATGCTCGCATACACTATGCAGACGCTAGGTATATGCTCGTCATACACCGTCATACATCATCTTACACGTGTCCATCCAAAGATTTTTGTGCATGCTCAAAATTGGCAGCATATGGCAGCATATGGCTCATACGCTGCTCATACGCTAGACGTATGCTATGCATACACCGGCATAGGTTATGCATAGGTTAGGGGTACACCAGCATAGGTTAGGCGGACGCTGAAACCGCGCCTTCGGCATATCTCTAGCATATGTAGCATGTGCCTAGCCTACGTGTAATGTGTTCGAGTGTACTCCTACTAGTCCTAGCATACTCCTAGTGTATACAAAGTGTATACAAAATGTATGCACAGCGTATGCCCAACCTATGGTCTCAGTTTATACCCAGGCGTCGACCCACCCCTGACCTCTCGGAGATACCAGATGCTTTGCATAACTTTACATACGCTACGCATAGGTTACGCGTAGGTTGAGCATATGCTACTCATACATTCATACGCTAGGCATAGATTGGTCACAGGTTACGTATACGCTGAACTTGTCAATCACAACCGTCAACCCACATCACAGTACGCTGCGCATATGTCGGGTTACGCTTTGAATAAATAGGCTAGGGGTAGGTTACACATAGGTTACACATACGCTCCAAAAGACACCCCAGTGCACAAAGGTCACCAGACGTTGTCCCGCAACGTTTTTCAAATTTTCACGGTAGGTTTTACATACGCCGCCGCCATACGCCGTAATGTGACAGGTGCATGACAATTGACTAACTTTGGATACATTTGGAATGCAAGCATGCAAAATACTTTCTACATGCACACCCTATGTATACATACATATTATAATATACATATGCACACATAGACACTGATAGATACACATACAAAAATCCTCCGGTGCGACTGACACTGGTCTACATCCGGTGGAGGAGAGGAGGGTAGGTGGAGCCACCGGTACAGTGCCTTCATATATATATATATATATATATATATATATATATATAAAGAGCTATTTATATATATGAAGAGTTCTTTTCCAAAGCACGATCTACAAAGTTGGGATTGGCATTGCAAACTCATTCTTTGGATTGGTGCTTATTGCATTTAGGAAAAGAGCTCTTCATATATGAATATATGTATATATGTATGTATATATATATGTATACATATACACACAGATATATACACAAAATGTCGTGAGTGGGATGAACATGGGAAGTATTGCACCTAGAGCAGGATTTGAACCCACACTTCTGGCCATTTCGGGGTTAGCGAGACTCCCTTATACAATCACCCCGCTCATGCGTACCTGTTTACGTGGCCCGCTTGCCTGAGAGGCCAATGCAGACTACTACCTTTTAGTAACACGGTCACGTTGCAGAACCATTGAGTTTTAATATTCTTATGGGGGGGGGGGGGGTACCTCAGTAAAATGATCACTGTAAATGCAAAATCAAATGTTCTAGTTTAAGAAATATTATGATTTCACCCTAATCTTAATTCTATTCCTCAGTTATGGTTTACTTTTGAAGGATTCAAACGGCTAGAAGACAAGTGCCTCGGCTCTAATAATAAAAAAAAAGAAAGAAGCATATTCCGATGAATAAACTGTTTTTACAAACACAACACAAATTAAAGAAATTGGGGGTGTGGGGGTGGGGAGCGATCTACCTAATATGTGCGTGACCAATATAAAGGTTGTGAGGGATGATTGACTCAGACAAGATGGCCGAATGAGTTGCGCTCCCACTTCGCATGTGACAGACCATGGAAGTAAAAAAAACCTGTGGGACTAAAATCTGACCAAGTCAAAACCAATGACTTAAAAATGTATACTTATCGCTGCCTAGCCTGGCACTCGGCATTACTGGGATAGGTGAAAGAGCCGTGGAATGAGGAAGACCAATTGTATGTGACTGAAATTCTTGTATGAATGTAATACCAACAAAATAGTTGACAGGTTAATGAGCAGTTAGTGTTGTATTATAAGAGGCAGTGTCCTATATCTAATTAACCTTACTCGACTCTCACGCCCCCTATCGGATACCGCATAAATTACACCAGCACCCGATACTATTGCATTTCCTCTGGGTTTTGTTTAGTTTTTTTTTCTTTCTTGGAGGTAAATATTTATTCACCCGGATCTATAATTTACGAACGCTGGGAAGTGTTCTTCCAGACGTAAATTACGATTATTAATTAAACATATTGTAAAAATATACGGATTTTCGGTTAAGAGTTATATATTGGCAGAGAGCATTATTAGTCTTGGGCGACGGAGTGGGGACGATGTTATATAAACTACAAGTAATAATATCCCACTCCCATTATGACATGATATAAGCTGTGTGAAATATATGTTCATATATTATGCCTGAGATTAATGAAGAGATGTTCCTATATAAGAGGCAGTACATGATTGTTGAAATGTTTCTCTATGCATCCATAAAGAGTGCAATTGGAGAAAAGACCATTTTAACAGAGATCTATTGTAACTGTATAACTACCTGCCCCCCCCTGCCTTGACCACTGGGCCGGTCCACCAGCCTAATTTGCATATACACACAGGGCACCACCTGCAGCTGGGTTGAGTGACAGCTACCCCTACTGGGGGAGGGTGCCACCCACCCTGACTGTGGAGGTGCCTGATTGGCTGGCTGGGGACTGCCCAGTCACCTGCATCCCATTGGCCCTCTGACCACACTAGCCTCAAACCAAGATCTTAATTCTAGACTCTGCTTCAGACCCCCTGGAGAGAGATCACTCTACTCCTGACTCTGGAGTGAGGCACACCTACTCTTGAGCAGGAACCCCAGACACTCTGTCTGATGCTATCAAAATTCATCTATTCTAATTGAGTGTGTACACAGCCATAGGACTCCTGTCCCATGAGCTGTAAGCACTGCTTTCTATACAGGCTAAAGTAGTAATGAGATTGTGTGTGGCTAGAAGGCAAGGGGTGTGGATGATAGGTCACTGGTAGGTGGACAGGAGTTGGTGTTACTGTTAGTAAAGCACAACTTCTCCACTGTTTATCTGTGTCTTGACTTCATTCTTCCTTAGCATTGGTTAATGAGTTGATAGACAAGTGATATGAAGGGGAGAGTTTCTGTAGTATTCTCTGGTGTCCCAAACATGGCCGGGCATCCAGTAATATTATAATATGTTTTAAAAAAAAGACAGATTTAATGTTTAAAAAATATGAATAATCGAATAGAAATTAAAAAGGTGGGTAGGGAAAAAGGGGCTAGGTGGAACGGGCCTGGCGGGATGAGGCTGGAATGGAATCGGATTAGAAAAAAAATGTATGCATAGGATGACCCCCACCCCCTCCCCAAAATGCACCCTCCAAAGTTTCAATACATTTCTGAATCAAAGTACCAAATTTTGAGTCTTGGGACAGAGCACCCTCATTGCGACTTTATAGCCCCACTGGGAGATCAGGCAACAGGTACTATGACCTGATACACCACTGGTCAGCTCAGTGTCAGGATAATGTGATTGAGTGGGATATCGGATCATGGTGCCGGGGGCCTGATTTCCCAAGGGGGCAGCACTATAAATTCGCCATGAGTGCGCATTGTCACAAGTCGGTACCCATCCTGATTTGACCATAGATGTTGCCAGGACGTAAAACTCCAATAACCAACCAACCATATACCCTCCCAGCCCCGCCCCTACCCGACCGCCCACCCTCACCCCCATGAACTTTCTGATAGCTTCGCATACATTCGGAAACTCACACGCGCCGCGGGGGGCGCATGCTGCTGCACTGAGCAACTTTGAGCAGCACTGACCAGCTCTCGACGGTGCCGAGCAGCTCTGAGTAGCATCTCTGAGCAGCTGTGAGCAGGAGCTGTGGGCAGGAGCTGTGAGGAGCAGTTGTAAGAAGCAGCTGTGAGGAGCAGCTGTGAGGAGCAGTTTTGAGGAGCAGCTGTGAGGAGCAGTTGTAAGGAGCAGCTCTGAGGAGCAGCTGTGAGCGGCTATGACTATGAGCAGATATGAGCAACTCAGACATATGACCTTTGACCCAGATCAGAGACCCCGAGTAACTGGCGGAGAGGTGGACGGGCACCTCAGCAGGGCAGGGCGAGGAATGCTCATCAATCACACCTACTCTGCTTGGAGAGCGTGTGAGTGGGGGTGGGGGGGGGGGGTGAGAGGAGGGTAGGGGAGGAGAGGGGGATCGTGGGGAGAGCGAATGTGTGACTCACTCAGACACGTCCTGCGTCTGCAGAGATTATACGTCTAGGCAGTCCTAGAAATGTTATAAGGTGGGGTTTTTGTGAGTGTTTGGAGGGGGGGGGGGATTTGGGATGGTTTATTTTCTTGGGGCGGTGTTTTTGCGGGGGGGGGGGTTGTGTATGCGATGTTGAGGGGGGGGGTGGTAAAAAAAGAAGTACGGCACTCATGGACAGGTCTGGATTATCAGTACCACTCAGCTGGTTACAGTCGCAGATAGGCCTGGGGTGTGTGTGGGGGGGGGGGGGGGAGGTTGTGTGAGAGGTGGAGGGGTGGTGGTAAAAGGATCCTGATTTATGGTAGGTAATGCTGGGTTTGTTTTATTTAGGTGCACGGTGGCAAGGTGTGCAGATATCTCCCTGAAAATACACCACAGATGACCTATTATCGCCCACGAGGATATGACGTGTCCAGGTATATAAGATGTATATGCAATGTCATGTGTGCAGATATGGTTATTATTGAATGCCCGAATGCTTGATTTGTGACAGGTTGATGTCATGTTGGCAGTAGAACCCAGATTCATGGTGAGAAGTGACTTAATTTGATTCAGTTGCATTATTATTATTTAACCATACATTAAAGACAGAATGAAACAACTTACATTCGATTGTAAAATTTGCATCAAATTACATTTACATCAACTTTAGAGCAAAAGATAGTGAAAGGCAATGGTATGATCTTATATGTATATATTATATATATATATATATTTATATATATATATATATATATATATATATATTGTTTCTTATAAGTTATGAGGTGGTAAAAAGATCCTGCATTGTAAAATCGTTGGCACAAGGCTATAAATCAACACAGTTTAACAAACGGTTGATTGCTTGTTTTATGCCGTGTCAGCAGCAAAGGCCATATTCACGGCGAGACGGCATTGCAAACGGTGTTTGCTTGTCAGTTGGCACAATATATGCTTAGATGGTGTTGACAACGTTATCGTTGTAATGATCAATCCTTTCCCTATCCTAGTTGTAGTCCTACTAGTAAATGCAGAACCCAAGCTTTGTGGCAACGAGTACCAATTTTGTAAGTCATTGAATTGACTTGGCCGAGAATCGAACCACAAACCTTCTGCACATGAAGCCTGCACTCTACCTATTCGATGATCCGGTGGTCAAATGGTGGTGATGGTGGTGATGATGATTGCTGATGATGCTGCTGCTGCTGATGATGATGCTTGTGATGGCGATGATGATGGCGATGATGATGATGACGACGACGAGTACGACCATGATGACGATGACTACGATCGTACTTCGTAGTGATTATTATTATTATTATTATTATTATGACAAGAGTTTGTTGGGATGTATCAATTTCTTAGTTTGCTGACGTTTATTTTAACACTAATAACAGTTACATGGCATTCCACCCATCTATAACCACTCTGAACATGCTACACACGTTGTAGCGTGGAGGGGAGCTAATCAAAATGCTGCGCTGCTCTTTTCCCGGTTTGTCCTGACCCCTGACCCCTGACCCCTGCTTGTAAC
>CM059186.1:154813093-154836224 GCA_030323885.1 Branchipolynoe longqiensis
CTTCCTCTCCTCGCATCAAACGTAATGCTTCGCATTACGACCAATCTGGAGCCCAGGACTCCACCTTGCTACTGTCGCCAGGTGTCTGGTGGGCATTGTTGGAGATCAGAAGAGGTATACGCACTGTTGCCATGCCGACCACGTCCAGCCCCTCCTGACTAATTGATTCAGTACTTGATTGCACGGCGTCAGCTGTGCAAATGTGATTGTGTGGCATGGCTGAATTACCGCATAAAGTGGTTTAGTGGTTTTAGGTCCACCCCTGATTCTTTACATTTAAAACAGTGAATACTAACTTGTTGACAATCATTGACGTTATTTTCTATGTGCTGACCTAGCAGAGGAAGAACGTGGAAAGAGACTTCACTCATAAAAACTTAGAAAAACTGAATGGTGATGATGATATTAGTTTAGTGTGAATCGTGAATTATTGGGGACAAGTCAGAATGTATCTCAATGCGGGTGTTCCAAGTTCCCCTGGTCCCTTAGTAAGGATGTTGGTGTTGTAGGTGTATGTCCTAGCAACATCTAAGGTCATATCAGGATGGGTACCGATTTGTGAGAATGCACACTAGTGTTGACTTCATAGTGCTGCCCCACTGGGAAATCAAGCCGCTGACACCATGACCCAATTTCCTACACAGTCACATTATCCTGGTACTGTGCTAACCAGTATGTGTCCTTGGTTGTACAGTGAGCTAAACCAGTGGCCCACAACTGGTTCATCCAAGGTTGTGGTATGTGCTATCCTGTCTGTGGGAAAGTACATATATAAGACCCCTTGTTGCTTATCGGAAAGAGTAGCCTATGTGGCGGCAGCAGGGTTCCTCTAAAGAAATTTGTCAGACTGACCAAATGCTTTACGTACAATAGATGATGATAAAAATCAATGTGCTCTAGAGGCGTCATTACATAAAATAAACTTTGTTGTCTTTTTTTACAGGGACCTGCTACAAAGTACATTAGTTCTTGCGCTACCATCAGGTAGAAATCAGCCATTGAAGTGAATCCGAAGTAAATACTTTGCAATAGACACATGAGACATGCTTTCAAAAGACCCCTTAGCTTAATGGCGTCATGATTAAATGACAAACGATGATTGGATTACCGCGCTGCGGTAATTTACAGCGGTTCTTAATTGGATTTGCAGCTCAGATTAAAGATGCGCGAATAATAAAGTTCTCAATTCTGGTCATTAGCATGGGTACACCGCTAATTACAAAAGGCTTTCTGTTGACGGTGAGGCATCATCAAATCACACGCTTAAAACCAACTCACCAATGCGCATCTGCGCAGGCAAGACAGCGCCATCTATCACCTGTACTTCCTGCTATGTGCGCATGTCAGGATTCAATATCAAGTACCAGGTGCGGTGGCCGAATCGGTAGACCATGGATCTTGCATGCGGGATATCGGGAGTTTGGTTCCCAGTCGAGTCAAACCAATGACTTATAAAATTGATACTTGTCGCTTCCTAGCCTGGTGCTCGGCATTGGTCGTAATGCGAAGCATTACGTTTGATGCGAGGAGAGGAAGAGACCCTCCCCCCGCCCCGCGCTGTCGCGCTGCTTTCTCACCTCGGCAGACGGCGCGGCGCGCCACCCCCTCCCCCGCCCTCCGCGTCGCGCGGCGCTCACGCCTCACCCGACGCCGCTGCTCGCCACCTGTCGCCCTCCCCCGGGCCGGCAGCTTTCACACTCACCTGCTGTCGCCCCTCCCTCTCCCCTTATAAGGCCGCCCCCTGGCCTCCCTCAGGCACTCGCCCTCCTGCCGCCTCCCAGATCTCTCCTTTCTTCACCACCCACCCACCCTACACTCCTCCTACCTTCTCTTCCTCCGGTGGAGGGCTCCTCGGCACCCCCTCACTCCACTGACATTTGAACTCTGTTCCTATATTTACTCCGCTCTTCATTTATTTTATCCATTGTTCTTTATTTACTTCTCTTCCTTTACCTTGTTTACCCTGTATGCCCTGTATGCTTTCTGAGGCGAAAATAAAAACCCTTTATTTCCACCCCCGCCTCCTCTCTTCCTTTTCGCGCATCAATAGGATAGGGCAAGGACTGGTTGGCTCAATGTCAGGATAATGTGGCTGAATGGGATATTGGGTCATGGTGCCAGAGGGTTGATTTCCCATTGGGGCAGCACTATTAAGTCACCATGAGTGTACACCGTCACAAGTCAGTACCCGTCCTGATATGACCTTAAAATGTTGCCAGGATGTAAAATCCCAACAACTATCCATATCAGCTTAGAGTTGCATAGTCTGATAAAAGCAGCAAAGTTTGGAAAACAGAACGCTTATCTAGATTTGAGCCTACATATCTAACTTAGATACCGGTGCACTTATTGGACTGAATGAGTAAATATTATGACAAGCCTTATGTCTACAAGAAACGTATCAAACTGAAGTGTACAACTGTTCAATTGGCAGCTTGACAAGGTCTTAACAGCAAGTCCAAATGAACCTCAGATTGCAGATAAACCTCAGCTACAACCACCGGATTCAAATTCATTGCTGCACATGAAGATTTCAGGTGAAAAACCCCATAAACACGAATCCGAAAATTAAATTAATATAAAAGAATTTTACCAGAAGGTATTTATAATTCTCACTAATTCCACTTGTCTTGTGATGAAATGATGATTGAGCAATGAACACAAATATAGGAATTTGTTTAATGACTTTTTTAAAGTTTTGATTCCGATGTTTGTCTTAATTTTTGGATGGGCCTTTATAAGGTCTTGCACCTGAACTCATCACATTGGCAAAACTGAACATAGCATCCTCACCACATGTAGTTGGCCCTGACACACCAACACTCTAATCTAATCTATTTTAAATCTATTCTTGATCTGTAATTATTTCCCAGCGTAGGCCTACTTCAAGGCTTTGTGGGAGAAATGGGCTGTTTATGGGCTGGTTTTGTCTTATCCTTATCTAATTTGTAAAAGTATGGAAACGAAAACAGATTACTGCCGCTCTTATATTTAATGCATGACCTTCTTTCCTTCGAATGATCATGATGATATGCCGTGACTATGCGGGTAATATCATTGCATTGTGGATTTGAACCAACGATTGGTTGGTTGTTGGAGTTTAAGTCGTGGCAACATCTACGATCATATCAGGATGGGTACCAACTTGTGACAGCACACAGTCATGGTGATTTTGTAGTGCTGCCCCACTGGGAGACCAAGCCACCAGGACCAGGACCTGATATCCGACCCATTCACATTATCCTGACATTGAGCCAACCAGTCCTTTCTCTATCTTAATAATGCTGAGCTCCTGGCTAGGAAGCGATCAGTATCAATTTGTAAGTCATTGGTTTGACTCGACCAGGGTTCAAACCCGTGGGTTCGAATCCCATGATCTACCAAAACGGGAAATGTGGAAATGTGGTAAGATCCATAATTCTCTTTATGGCCCTGTCACACTACGATGCTTCTCGCCGGCGCGCCGTCAGTGCGCAAAATATCTTCTATGCGTCGAGACACGTCCAACTTTTCGGCGGTTTGGGGAAAAAGATTGTCATCAGCACAGCGTGTTATTCGCGCATGGCCAACGTGAGTCGACGAGTGAGGAAAAAAAAAGAAAAGTTTGGCGCAATGTGCTCATATGACCTTAGATGTTGGTAGGATGTAAAACAACAAAGCAACCATTTGGCGCAACGTGTGGAGACGACCCTCACGCGCGTGCGGCGACTGCCTAGCATTCGCATAACATTATTCCAGCGCTGTCGACGTCCTTCTGACGTCGCCATAATATTGGAACCCAGGCGTTGACGCGCGTTGTGGGTCATCGCGGTTTTTTGACATGCTTAAAACATTGAGCGACCAACTACGCGCGCCGCCATTTCTCGACGACCGTCGACGTCCATCAAGGTGTACCGACGTGTACCGACGTGCGCCTAACACGCGCGTAACGCTTCCCAACGTCTCGGCAAAAAGTGACACACGTCGACACACGTTGGAGAGAAACGTCGTAGTGTGACAGGGCCATAAGTAATGCTCTCAAAAGTAAAACGCCACAACCCTTTAACGAGTCTTTAAAAATTGTTATGGCATTCCAGAGAAGAATCACACATAACATTGTGTGTGCTATATTGGTATAAAACTCTCTTTCTCTATTGCTCTATATATATATGATGTATAACGTATTAAGCAAGTATAAATGTGCACTTTGTGTGATACAGTGTTCTCTCTCTTGCTCTATTCCTCTATATATATAAAATATATAGATATGATGTATAGCGTAGTGAGGGAATGTAAATGTACTTACTTGAAAAGATATTGATAGTCAAGTATCTTCGATAAGTTTCTGAGTATAGGATGCATGACTAATTAGTGTGCACCCATGAGAAACACACTCAATTATCTCTATCGTGCCGTAGTTCTGCTGCTATTAGAATTTGGGGAAATAAGTGACGGTGATAAGGCAATGGTGAAGCAATCGGTGGCGCTTGTGAATTAGTTAATGGGGCAGAACCCTGTTTTTTTTCGAATTCAGTAGCACTAGCAGTCCATATTTGACTGCAGTAGGCGCACATGGTCGTGGCTAGCGGGAATTGGGGTACGAAGGGACCCCACCCCCAGAAAAAAGAAACCAGTATGTAACCTCCATGGAATGGCTGAGAATAACATTTCAGAACCTTTCGATTTCACAATTTCCTAGAGAGACATACGCCCGGATTAGTCTGATGCCTCGCACCTTTGGTACTTATTTGTTCCAAGAATATATCTGCCTCACCAAACAAATATTCCAACTGCAAACAACAAGTTCTAGCTACGGCCCTGTAATAGATGTGGTGGGTTCTTTTATTGCACCTGCATGCACAGCATTGACTTCATTGGTCTTGGGCTACATTTCAGGAAATATCTCCTTTTCATGAGAGGTTCGGTTGTTGGAATTGTTCGTCCTGGCAACATCTAAGGTCATATCAGGATGGGTACCGACTTGTGACAGTGTGCACTCATGGTGACTTCATAGTGCTGCCTAACTGGGAAATCAGGCTACCAGCACCATGACCTAATAATAACCCACTCAATCACATTATCCTGACACAGAGCTAACCAGTGCTTGCCCTATCATATTAATGCCGGGAGCCAACCTAGGAAGTGACAAGTTTCAATTTTGTAAGTAAGTGGTTTAACTCGACGGGTAATCGAACTCACGATCTCCCGCATGGGAGGCCTGCGCTCTACTGATTCGGCCATCGCGTCCGGTGTCCATTTTATGAGAAGCGTCGTGATAGTAAAGGAGTCAGGAAAATGAATAGCGAAGAACCTGATCACAACAATATCTGGAAAAGCACAAATTCACACAAGACTCCACGAGTTGTTTATCAAACTAAGTTTTACCCCGAAAATATCTTAATATGTAAAGGATCCCTTTTTTGCCTCCAGTTGAATCCATCACATGAAGTATGCATCGTTAAGTACTTTGCCACCTTCAGTTATTTCTCAAATAAAATGCTGGAGGTTTTCAGAACCACAAGAGAAGTATATCTGGACGATCATTATCTAACATGAATTGGCCTGATTTCCACAGTTACTACTTTATACAACAACTGGTGTCTTCATTTGGACAATTAGTTGCTGCCTTCAGCGAATCTTTGCCCGCCGCCATTTTTGACTACGCTCGAAGAGTTTGTCTTAATACAGGTGGTGTGGAGTGACATGGAAAACGCTTCTAGTCTCTTTGAGTTGCAATACATACGAGGTGATATTTTTTCTGTTATCCTTTTACACGGTGTCACAGTGCTCCATTTGTAGATGTCTATATATAGGATATATATATATATAGGGCTTATATAAACTGGCGGAAAGTGTCGATTCAAAGAATCACGGCCGCTGTCGAACGTTCGAACGCTGCTGGGACACGGTGGGCCGCAGCAAACCGGACGGACGACAGCGATTGGTTAATAATACACCGTCATTGAATCGCCTCATAAATAAGTAAATAATCCTCAGAGCGTTCATATGTATATAATGGATTATATATATATATTATATATAATATACATACATATACACATATATATATATATGCGTATATATAAACATAGCTTCAGTTCAGTAATGAGAGAAATCAATAAGGTAGTGGGTTGAGTAGTTTAATCTCTGGCAAGGGATTACATGCCCCCACCCCCCAAAAAAAAGAAAAGATCCTCTGGTGCGACAAACACTGGTCAACATCTGATCGAGGCGAAGTGGGCTGAGATGGCACCACCGATTCAGTGTTGCAACTTACAGAGTATAACAATAATAATACAAAATATTCAAATCCCTATCTTTATACTCGCATAATACGTTTCACATGACATAAACATAGTTTTAGTACAGTAATGACAGAGGACAAATATGGTAGTGGGTTGAGTACTTAAACCTCTGGCAAGGAAATACATGCGAAAGATTGATCAATCCCCCAACCTCTACCGGTTATTATGGGGTGGCCGATAACCTTATAGCCAGCCTCATGTTCTCCATGATCAGTATCGCTAAGGAGGTTTTCAGATAAGTGAAAACCGTGTCTGTTGCCCAGTCCCCACTCGATGGTGGCGCCACACAGGGAGAGGAAAGTGCACTCACCCGGGCGGAGGGAGTGGGAGGAGACTGAGAAAGGGTCCAGGCCTGACATCAGCAGAAGAGCGGCTGTGATCGGTACCATCGGCCGATATTGCTGACCTTGGACTCATGTCAGTAGAGTATCGGCTCTGATTGGCAAGGTCAGTCACTACACCCAAGATCGGGCCAATGTCGGTCGGGTGCCGTGCAAGAGCAAGCTATCAATTCTCAGATCCGGCTGATTTTATTGCTGATGGAGCAGCTCAACATCGGGCCGACATCGGACCGACATCCGCCCGACATCCGCCCGACATCCGCCCGACATCCGCCCGATGGGTTTTTGCTGTCGGGAGAGGTGGGGCATTGTCTTTATGAAACATCAAATGCAGCCGCAGTGAACAAATATAAGGTTTATGCATTAATGGAGTTGGAAGACTGTTTGATCAATTCAACGTCGCAGCATCAAGAGTTAATTAACTACGGCACATAACTATTAACTATTTGGGTGTTTCCGGGAGGAGGCGGAGAACGTTGAATTTATCGCACACGCGCTCTTGTCACCGATTCAAGCTTTTCAGACATTTTTGCATGTTTACCTTCCTCAAGTCAGAGGGTATCTTTTGAATATTCGGAAACTGACTCGTCCATTTTGTAACCCTATGTCTGCCTATGTGTTTCTTTGTACTTGAATCCATATCAGCTGTAATGTTGGGTTGTTGTTGGGTTCGTTGTTGTTTTTCTAGTTGTTTTGTTGGAGGGTGGATTATGATTTTGGAGGGCGGGAGTTTTACTACATACCTGGTTGCTCATCACTGTTGTTTCTCCACAAAGTGACGTCACATTCTGATCCAGGTTTGGTGGTTTAGTGTTTTTTTCTCATTCCCAGAGGATACCACTTAAGGCCCTGTCACACATCACCGGATTGGGGGGAAACGGACAGAAACCGAACAAAGTCCGGTTTGTGTCCGTACAAGTTTTGAACATGCACAAAACTAGGAATGGATGCCGCCGGATTGACGTCTACGGTTCTTGTCCGGTTTGAGTTTGATTCATCCGTTGGCTATCCATTCATGTCTGTTTCATGTCTGTTTCATGTCCGTTTCATGTCCGTTTGTCCGGCAGCCTTTGACCCGATATCGCAACACTTTGAAATATATTAATTCATTTTGATACTTATCACCACTGGACTAGACAATTCTGTCCGTTGCTCAATCCGGAATAGGGTAACAGGTACTTTAGACAGGAGGCAAAATTCTCCAGCATAGAGTAACAGTCAGGTTTGTTTATGTTACATCGCCGTGCTTTCTGTATCACACATACACACAAAGAGCGGTAATTATAACTCAGGACACAAATAGTTTAATGTGGGTATTTTTAATTCGTTTATGATTTTTACATTGTCAGATGTTATTCTTGTTACGGATAATAGTTCATGAGTCAGGGTAATGTTCGAGCGCTCAACCTTATTCTTATAGATGGGTGGGTGGGATGGCTGAGTAAATCGGGCAGAGACTCGCAGCAACCATGCGGCAGGTTCGGGTTCACTGGCGGAAGTGAGCTGCTCCAAGCTCTGGCATGGTGCCAGCCTGAACCGCTAGGGGGTGCGCGGTTGTTGCCCGGGATACAGCATAGGTGGCGCCACCATCCCATAGAGTTTAGTGGTTACGGTTATACGGTCCTGAGCTCCAAATTACCCATGTTGCCACCGCAACATGAACAATTATAACTCAGGACGCGAATAGTTTAGTGTGGGTATTTTTAATTCGTTTAAGATTTTTTACATTGTCAGATGTTATTCTTGTTACGGATAATAGTTCATGAACTATACGATGGAATTAGTACTATACCATTAGAGATTTAAAAGTGTATGTTAACCTGTGAAACATAATAGGGTAACAACTTCACTATAGAGGTTTATATGAACTTTTACCCAACGACGCTAATTATATTACGTAAATTGTATTTAAAGTGAAGGTTATTCAAAAATTGCATTATATCAATCAAAGGTTACTTATATTATATAAATTTTGTTTAAAGTAAAGTTTATCTAATAATTTATCTAGTAACAACAACAACAACAATTACAATGGCAAGTTCTTTCTGAAAGTATAACTTAAGACCCCTGAAACATAGACTAATAACCAGTACAAGCAATGCCCGTATTCAGGCTAAAGAAATAGCCGTGGCTTTTTCCAAAGAAAAGGTTGAAAGATGGTTAAAATCGATTTCAAATAAGCCGCTTCCACTTCCTTTAGAAGATAATTTAGAAAAAGAGACCAATGTCGTTGCACCCTCAAATTTTAAAGAAAATTCAACACAGCCACTACCTTTTGAAACAACTGCATGTGGATGTCCTATTCGCTTAACTTGGGAGGCCATCCATAAAGATAATATTCAATATTTTACTGAACCCCAAATTCCTTCTTGTGTAGATAGCATCTTATATGGTACTTTAGTTTATAAAAGCATGAGTGCTTGTATTAGAACAGCGCTTATTGATTCGAGACATATTGCTTTAAGTCTCAATGATGCAAGTTTTGGTATTTATCTTTGGCATTCGCCACAGTGTAATTATAACTCAGGACGCGAGTAGTTTAGTGTGGGTATTTTTAATTTGTCTAAGATTGTTTACATTGTCAGATGTAATTCTTGTTACGGATAATAGTTCATGAGTCAGGGTAATGTTCGAGCGTTCAACCTTATTCTTATAGATGGGTGGGTGGGATGGCTGAGTAAATCGGGCGGAGACTCACAGCAACCATGCGGCAGGTTCGGGTTCACTGGCGGAAGTGAGCTGCTCCGGGCTCTGGCATGGTGCCAGCCTGAACCGCTAGGCGGGTGCGGGGTTGACGCCCGGGATAGTATAGGTGGCGCCACCATCCCATGGAGTTTAGTGGTTAAGGTTATACGGTTCTGAGCTCCAAATTACCCATGTTGCCGCCGCAACATGAACAATTATAACTCAGGACGCGAGTAGTTTAGTGTGGGTATTTTTAATTCGTTTAAGATTTTTTACATTGTCATATGTTATTCTTGTGACGGATAATAGTTCATGAGTCAGGGTAATGTTCGAGCGCTCAACCAAAGGTAGTGGAGAGCGTGAAGGGACATGCCCTGATGGCGTCGTGTGGCACATACTGGTGCACTGCCGTTGAGGTCCAGGTGCCGAATGTCTGGATGTCGTCCAGTGTGGCGTCGAGGGCGGCGCACGCCTGTGCGCCGCCTCGATGCAGGCTGTGTAGGGTCACCGTGCGTGGTGCAGGGTGGCCCCATGATGCAACTGCGAGGCGTATGGTAGCCAGCAGGGCGTTGGTGCGCAGAGGCATGCCCGATGTGGTGACGAATGCTGGACCTTGCATGTGCAGGGCGGTGTGTTTGGCATAGGCGATCCAGGTGGCCACCGGGCAGAAGGGTGACCCGGGTATCGCCGGGACGGCAATGGCGGTGTGTTCACGGGTCTCCAGCGGGTTTTCGTAGATGCCACGTGGATGTTGATGCCCTCGGGGGTTAGGGTGATGTTGCTTGCTCGCAGTGCGTGTCTGCTCGTCGTGGGGTCGTTGGACTCAAGCAGGTTGGATTGCCTGAGTATCGTGAAGTATGCCAGGAGTGTCGCCGCCTTCAGAACACGTCCGTTCGGTCTGGCACCGGAGAAGAATTCGACAATGTTCTTTATGTCACGTGGCGTAATGGGTGGGGCCTGTGTCGGCACGTGATGTGATGTTCTCTGTATGCCTCTTTTCATGAGTCCTACGGGGTACGTGTCAAATGCGTTGTGTGCGCCTCCAACCGCCCACACCCATGTGCGCGTGCCGCTGAGGTAGTTGACTACCGCGCCGGGCGTTTTCAGCACGTCCGAGAGGTGGAGTATGTAGGACAATATTATATACTGGGTCGGGCGCGATGGTTGGGGTCCGTGCTGTGTGAGGTATGCGATGTAGGTTGATACCTGTCGATTCTTGTACCGCCAGGTTCCTGGGGCGAGCCCGGCATGGATCTTCTTCATGAGCCGCTCGTGGTGGTGGTCGGAGAAACCTGGGGATGAGAGGCAAGGTGTTAAGGGAGGAAGAGCCAGGTTATACCCCGAGGGTGAGTACGTGGTTGAAGTCGACATGGACCTGTATTAGGCCACGCTGCACCAGCATGACTTGGGCTGTTTGGCGAGCCGAGTAGTCGTTGTGGCGCCTGCTTAGGGCGTCTGCGAGCACGAGATCTTTTCGGGCTTGTGGTCGATCTGTATTTCTGTGCTCATTGTGGCCTCCATGAGCCAGATCTCCCTAGCACATGCCGTGAGCACTGGGTCACAGCCTTTTCCTTCCGTCATCACTTGCTGTGACGCCGAGTTGTCAGTGCTGACATGTATGGTATGCTGGTGTGGCCTGAGGGGAAGGAGCGCCCTAATTGCGGCGACGAGGTTTAATGCCTCGAGTTGTGCGATGGTCATGCTTTTTCTCGTGACCGTTTCTGGGTACCGTTCGGCATAGTAGTGGGTAGGTGAGTGGGCTCCAGCGCCAGTCAGGGATGAGTCACACTCTATGCGCCATTCATCTTTGGGGTTTGGGTGCAGTAGCACATACCCGTTGAAAGCCTCAGCGAATGCATCGAACCATGCGATGTCTTGCAGCATCTCTTCCGGCACGATGTGCTTGCCGTTCATGGGTGCATTCCTGAGTGCATCGAGGATCCTGGAGATAAATCTCCTTGCAGGCCTGACGATCTTTGCGACATGCTGTAGCCTGCCCACTAGTCTCGGTCTGTCTTTCTGGGATGCCTTCCGTCCGACCGTCCACAGGCGGCACTCGGTTAGGACCTCGGCGAGCTATTCATCAGGTATCCTGACCCACATTCGATCAGTGTTGATCTCGAAGCCCAGCCATTCAAGCTGCATGGTTGGTGGCATACATTTTTGTGGAGAGAGCTCCAGGCCCAATGTGTGTGCGATGTGGATTAGGTCGTCGTAGGCATGTGCCGCCTGGTGTTGTGTTGCAGCGGCCCCGATGAAATCGTCGAGGTTGCAGAGTATGTGGTGCCCCTTCTTCCTCATCAAGTGAACCACTGCATTTGTGGTTCTGGCGCACGCCATCGAGGACGTCCTACAGCCGAACGGCGGTGCCGCATCGATGTAGTACTGTCCCCTGTAGAGTATGCCGAGGAGTGGGGTTGAGAGCGGGCAGGTGCGCAGCTGCCTGTACGCCCTCGCAAGGTCGGCGCTCCAGATGTATGAGCCGGGGCCAAGTCTTGTTACCTCCTGTGCCAGGTCGAGCATGCCCGGTAGAGTGTATGCCATGGGATCACCTTGGTAGTACGCCCTCCTTATACCCACGTTCACACTAGCCTTGCCGGGGTCCTAGAGGTCGACCACCACTCGCATCGCCTCCGAGTCCCGCTTGGGTCTGGTCATCATTGGGCTGACCTGTGTCCATGTCTTGAAGGGGGGTCTGCTGAATGGGCATATTAGGGCGCCATACTCGACCTCTTTTTGCACGTACTCGGCAATGTGAATGTCATGGGCGGGGTCCTCGGTGTGGTTGGCGGTGGCCGGGACCGGTGGTAGTGGCGCCGTGTAGTCCACCGGCCAGCCAAACTCTAGGAAAAAAAAACAACCTCGGGGGTGTTGTTGGTCCATAGTGCTGGTATGGTGTATGGCCAGATAGCATGTAGAGTGGATCTATATGCCGTGGGTGTGAGGGGTGGGTTGTATGGCGGCGCAGCGTCGTCTTCGTTCTCGCCGAGTATAGTTTCAATGTCGTCGGGCTGCTGGTGCCGCAGTAGGCCATCGGTTTGTGTGCGATCTGTGTCGGTGATATGGCCGTCGGCATGGGTCGCTATAGGGGCGACGGGTGTTGGATTCGAGTGGGAATGTGCTTCCGTCGCTGTGGCGTCTGGGTGGTGGTCGTGCATGTTGTTCGCTGTGAGTGGTATGACAGCAGTGCATGGGCGTGTTGGTTGTGGTTGTGGTGCGCTATGAGTCTGTTGGTAGGCAGCGTGTGTTGTGTTGGTTTGTTGTTGTTGTGCGCTGGTGCCTATGTGCCCAGGCACGCGTTCCGTCCGGCCGCATGTGTGTCTTTGTTTACATCTCGTGTCAGTCGGGATGGCTCCGCCTGCGTGGCCGTCTGGCATGTGTTCAGCGCCAGTGGCGCCGCCTTGTGTGTAGCTGTGGGTGGGTGCGGGGGACGTGCACTGGGTCGCGTCCATCGTGTGGTATCACAGCAAGTGCACATGGTTGTGGCTCCAGAGCGGTGGCGCCGCATACCGCCACCGGGTGGGAGCCAGCATGCGTGGCTTCCGCGGTGGGGGGTGTGCAGTGTATGTAAGTAGGTCAGTGTTGTTTTGATTTTCTTGCCTGTGCGTTGTTGTTGGCATGTCGTCTGGGTACGCGCCGGCAGCTGTGTGGTGTGCGGAGTCCGTGCCGTCGCCAGTCGGTTCGACGGGTCGACCGCTTTCTAAAAATCCGCCTTATTAGCCGATTTTTCTGCGCCATTCTTCCGATCGAAGAATCTCCTCTTGTTTTGGCATTCTTTTTCGGGGTGTGGGTTCGCCTTTGCATATTTTGTGGCGCACCAGGCGCAGAGGTGGCATTTTCGGTCTGGTTGTATCCCATGGGAGGTGGTGAAACCACATTCCTCCGCCCAGTTCCATTTGGAGCACGGCTTTCCATCAGTTTCTTTGTTGTATACTGGGCGGACATAGTCGGATCTGTCTGATCGGCTTGTGGTGTTGTCATGTTACCGTGCCGTGGTGTCGTTGACATTGCTGCGGTTTGGCTTTTTTCCGTCGAGGCGCGTGCCCTCCATGCACGCATCTCGTTGTATGTCTTTGAATGCATATTGGTCTACCCAGCCGTGCTGCAGCCGGCCATCAGCAATCATGGTGAATACGCTCTCTGACCAGCGTCGGCGTGTCGGCCAGTCATATAGCGTTGCCATTGTCGCCAGTTGCAGCTGGTGTTCTAGGAGAGGTTCTCTCCAGCTCGTTGGCATCGCCTGATCCTTCATCATGCGGCACAGCGCGGCCACATACTCAGCCCATGTCACCTGGTCGAGTCCGATTTTTGTGCTCCGATGGCCTCGGATCACATATCTATGGGGGGCTATCACGTTGTTACCTCGTTTGTCTCCTAACGCGGTGCCAGCTGCCGCCAGCAGCTCATTGACTACGTCGCACCGGTCATTATCCTCCTGGTCGCCAGTTGATGCAACATCGTAGAATGGGTTTCGGGACATTGCGCGGTCACAAGCAATGGCAGCAGGGGTGCGGAATGGGTTTACAAATGGAACAAACTCACGTTTTTTGGTGTCGTCCCTTGGAGTCGCGTAATAGTATTGCTCAGGGCGTGTGGCCGTCACGGTGTAGCCGTCTTTGTTTCGTGTGCGGCTGCCACTGCGGGTCCTCCTCCTACCACTGGGCGACTGGTGTCTGGTGCTGCTGGCAGCCGGCCTCGTGGTCTGTTGATGCGTCTCATGGCCGCCATCTTGGAATTCCGCACGCAGCATGCTGCTTCGTCGCTTTTTCGCCGCCGAGCGCTCGATGTCGTCGAGGCGTTCGGTCATTTTGCCCAGTTTGTCATCCATCCTCTCCTGGAATCCATTAAATGCCTCCAGGAGCACCGATGTGTCAGATTTCCTCCGTTTATCCCCGGCCCCGGCTGGGCTGTCGTTGGGGCATGCGCCCGCGTGTCGCTCCTCGGTGCGACGAGATCTCGACAGTGTTTTGTTAGTTGTTTTTTCGTGCAGGACTACTGATTTCGGCCATCCGCGCGATTTTTTCGCCATCGTAGGGGCAGGTGGTGTCGGTGGTGTACCCTCCTTTTGGCGCTTATTGCGTGTCGACGGCATTTTTTACGTAGTGAGTAAATCGGGCGGAGACTCGCAACAACCAACTGGCGGAAGTGAGCTTCTCCGGGCTCTGGCATGATGCCAGCCCGAACCGCTAGGCGGGTGCGCGGTTGACGCCCGAGATAGTATAGGTGGCGCCACCGTCCCATAGAGTTTAGCGGTTAAGGTTATTCGGTCCTGAGCTCCAAATTACCCATGTTGCCGCCGCAACATGAACAATTTAGTTGTTACTAGATATGTTATATTAGATGTTAACGCTCTCATTTTAAATAGGTATAAATTATGTGTGTGCCAAACACATCCAAAGGGTGTTTGTATAGCTTGTTTAGAAGGTCATTTTGTATTAGATTATTTTAAATCAGAAATTATAGATGCTTGTTTTCAAATTCAGATACAAGTTAATCCTTGGGGTCATGATAATTTAAATAACCAAAACCAAATTTATTTTAGAGAAATTTGGTCAGCGAAAACAGCTTTTTTTTCTGGACCAAATAATAGTAATGATTGGTTTCATACAATAAATCAGAATGGTGTATGGTGTTATTTAACTTTAAATGAAGCTAACAAACACCATACACAAGCAACAGTTTTCTGTCAATGGTGCAAGAGACCTGCCAATGGGGCAATGTTTTTATGTCCAAGTTGTACACGAGTACTTAAGGAGTTCCGAGGTAAAACTATATCTAGTTTATTTTTAGCTAATAGCGATGATTTGTGATCTTTAGTTAATCGTATCTTTAGTTTATTATACTTATGTTGTGTTCTCCTTTAGTAAGATTGTCTGTGTATTAGCCTATTTAGTAACTTGATTTTGTTATTTCATCAACTTAAACCCATGTATATTAATGTATTTAGTTTGTTAAGAATCATATACATGTTTTATGTCCAAGTTGCACGAGAGTACTTAAGGTTGTGTTTGCCTTCAGTAAAATTGTCTGTGTATTAGGCTATTTAGTAACTTAAACTCATGTATGTTAATGTATTTAGTTTGTTATGAGTCATATACCATGTTCACCTTTGCATTTGTAAAAAAAATATTAATAATTATTTTAGTCTTACGCCTTTTTTATATAAGAACAATGTCTTTTGGTAACACGTTTAGTATATCCCAAGTCGCTGGTCAAAATGGAACATTCAGTAGTAGATTTTGATCCGCGGTTGCAAGGACCTTTCTCTATGATAATAGCTGGTCTTTCCAATTCAGGAAAAACACACTTCGTAAGTACACTGATTGATAATGCTGATGAGTTAATAATTCCACACGTAGACAAAGTGCTTTACTACTATGGACAATGGCAATCAGCCTTTGAAAATATGAATACACAAATTCAATTTAAACAAGGATTACCCTCAAAGGAAGAATTGGAATCAACTGAAAATGATGGTGATAAACTACACACGCTTTGCATAGTGGACGATCTAATGAAGGAAACTGATAAAGAAGTACTATTGATAAAAACAAATATTACTTGAATAATGATCTTCGACAAAACCAAGAAATTACGAAGGCTAAGCCAAAATTAACATCGGAGAAACCAACACCTCAGTCATTTTTTATGATGAAACTTATGGATAATATACCAAAAATTAGTCGTTCAAAAACAAGACGTCTTGTTGCAGCTTTAGAAGAAAGCGGAAGTATTAAATGGAATACAAATGGAAACATTGTCAGTATAGAAGGAAGTCCTGCCCCAATCGGAAATAATATTATCACTTTGCTTAATGATATGAGTGCTTTCAGGAAAACAAGACCAACGAGACCACCTGGTGCTATACAACTACAACAACTGATTGCTCAAATTGATCCCGATTTTAATTTGGTCAAAAATACGCTTTATCATCGAACAATTGAACCTCAACAGGCATTATCCTCATTACATACACCTAGAGTAGAATCACCGATATCAGCATCAACATCGTCATCATTGTCATCACCAGCCAGCAGCATCGCTAAGAGAAGTAGATCTAAATTACCAAAATGTGTAAATTAAAACAACGTACCAGTCTTCATGATAAAATTATAAATGTCTATACAAATCCAATGGAACCGGGAAGTTTTACAAGCAGTAGTAAACTTTTTAGACAACATTTTCACAAACAAACCAAAAGTATTGTTGATGAAGCATTACAATCATTAGATGCCAATACAAAACACAAACCTGTTATACAAAAATTTCAACGAAACAGAGTAATCGTAGGAGGTAAAAATGAACAATGGCAAATCGACTTAATGGACGTGCACAAATTGGCAAAATACAACAAAGGTTTTAAATATATACTAACCGTTATTGATGTATTTTCTAAGTATGCTTGGGCAATTCCAATTAAAACCGAAAGCAATGAAAATGTAACTACTGCTTTCAAAAAGATTTTAGACAACGGTCACAAACCGAAACGAATTCAATCCGATAAAGGTACAGAATTCTTAGGTCATATATTCCAAAATCTATTAAAAACTGAAAACATTACTTTTTTTACAAGTGAAAATGATGAAATTAAAGCAAGTATTGTAGAACGCTTAAATCCAACATTAAAAGAAAAGTTATGGCGATATTTTACCCATAATGGAACTTACAAGTATATAGATATTCTTCAAGCCATGGTGCATTCATATAACAACACAATTCATAGTACTTTAAAGTTGACCCCAACTCAAATAACAACAAAAAATCAAGAAAATTATTTTACAATATCTATAAAATAAGTGATAAACAAATCAAACACGTGTGGCAAAAAACAAAAGACAGAACCGTGCAACTTGGTGACAGAATTAGAATAATTAAAACGCGTGGCGCTTTCGACAAAGGTTATGAGCCAAATTGGACAACTGAAATATTTACAGTTACAAACTATCGAGGTAAACGTGGCTGTATCATAACGGATGACAACGGTGAGGGAATAAAAGGTGTGTTCTATCCAGAGGAAGTGCAACAGGTGCTCAAGTCTCAGACAGATACATACCCTGTAGAAAGGGTGTTGAGGTACAGAGTAAAAGGCAAAAGGAAAGAAGCATACACTCGTTGGAAAGGATACAGCGACAAATTTGATCAGTGGATTCCAGCAAAAAACATAACTAAGATTACATCATGATTTTAACACTTCCTAGTAACAGTTCGGAAAAGTATTATCCAACTAATACACTGACGGAATTTGGAACACATCTTGTGCAACCACTAAATTTTGAGATTTCACATGAAGTAGCATTATCGGAAATAAGATTTCCAACACAATGGGAATGTCTTCCAAAAAAGCAGCAAATTGTAATAGTTGCTTTACGAAGTGTGTATTCATTAGCCGAGATAAAAGCACAAAAAGACAAGTTGGCTGATGACACGCTACCTGACCCCATCACTGATGTAAACTGGCATAGACTTTTTAATGATGATTTAGACTATGCTTACAAAGACGATGAATATGACGGTGGTCGTACGATTGAAGACCAAGATGAACAATTCATCGACTACACTGATAGTAATTACTGGACTTTAATAAAAAAAAGAATTGATACTAAAACGCTCAAGGAAGGTTGTTAAAAATAAACAATTTAAACTCCACTCTATGGTAAGAGATATTGCTACTTTAGCCAACCAAAAGATGCTGCAATGGACTACGATCCCACTGGATTATCCACTAATATTTAAGAATAATCAAGATGTTGTTGGATATCTGAATGATATTATTAACTCTGCTGTAAAAGAAAATATAGCTTTTTTGAAAAGCCCCTATAAAAATAAGAAGACAATATATACTTTTAGAAAAGGTTGCGATATGATTAAAATCAAACCACCAAGACATTGCGCAATATATTTAACACGGAACTTTCAAAACTCTTGGGCTTCAACGATCAACACATGTTTGAATGGAGAACTCAATCGACATTACCAATGGATGTATTTGGAGATATTTATTCAGTTTATGTTTATTGTGACTTAATCGAGTCAAGACCGGTCGCTGATCAAATGGCTCAACTGTTACGTGTGGTTGCAATTGATCGTAGCGGTCGCAGTGGATTTGTGCAAACTGTCAGTTTTCAACACTTGTACTTTTTTGCTATGCAAGCTAATGCCATTGACACTGTTGCTGTGTATTTAAAGGATCAAGCTGGATGGTACATACCATTCCAACGAGGAGAAGTCACAGTATCAATACTATTACGGCCAAAAGAAGTATAATTTTTTTTAAACCAGAAACATGAATACCGGATATGCTTCCTACTACAAACATCAAGTAGGCTCTGGTAACATAGCCATCTACAGAGGAAGAATAAGTCAACGTAGTCATGGTATCGGTGGTATGCTTAGTGGACTTCTGCGAGGTGCTACACCGATTTTCAAATCTCTTGGAAAATCGTTGTTGAGAGCTGGCATGGGTGTAGCAGACGATGTGTTATCTGGAGAAAATATAAAGCAGTCATTGTCAAACAGAGGACACAGGGTAGGCAAGCAACTAATTCAAAATGGTGTGAGAGCGTTATCAGCCTCGTTACCAGCACCAAAGAAAATCCAAAGAAACCGCAAACGCGTAAACGTGTAAGACAAACTGGTGGCGGCAGTGTTGGAAAAGCTTCTACTCGCAAACGACGACGTAAAGTTTCTAAAAGAACGAAAAGTGATTTATTTGGACACCTTTAGTGGATATAAATAAAGTTGCATAACACTTTAAGACATCAGACGAAGACACATCTTGGAAGGAAACACACACTTAAAAGGCGCTAGTCGTGTACAATTTTTCAATATAAAATATACATATCATCATGGCCAACTATCACGAAGAATGTAGCGTACACAAACTGGATTTACACGAACGTACACCTTTGCAAACTTCTGTTGTTTCCAGTGAATACGTCAAACTTAGACCAAACTTAGACATGTGACATCATTAACAGATAATGCTACAATCGAATTTCACAACGGTCCGCTTTTGTGGGGGTGCACACACACACACACACACACACATCAGAAGGCTAGATTTTCATGAAAAACGCTTGAAAAAGCCTATTAGTGTCGCCGACAAGGGGTACCACCACCATAGACGCAAGCATTAATGGTAGAATGGCACTTGGTCGGAAATGTTCTAGGTCACCCCCCACACTTGACCTAGTTTCTTCGAGCCTTATTTGGGCATATGCGTGCCCTAGATACATAAATTAGCATAAATTAAACAAATGCAGCCTTCCTATTGGCTGAGAGAAAACACCCTCCCAACCTCGACCCACCCTGGATGGTCACGTGACCACAATAGTCGACGCTGATTGGCTGAAATTTTCTGACTTCCCGCCCCATAGGGTTTAGTACGTTAAATATGTCCTAGACTATTACTACTCTGCTTGCCTGAGCACATGAAGGCATGCCCAGGTAAGTGTGTGGTCCCCTTATATACCCTGACCACTCTCCAGTCCCATGGCAACAAGCTTTACCCAGAATGCAAAGTAACTTCCTCTGTATGGAAACGTTCTCACAATAATTAACAGTCTCATTCCCTTCTGGAAGGCAGGCTCAGTGAATGTATTGTTGACTGCTTACTAACAATTCATTGTAGCATTCAACCCAACACATAGGGATACCACCTCTGCTACTGCTAGCTGTGAAAGTATGACGTCTGAACACTTTGACTTCTGGATACTGAATGCTTTATTTACCGTCCAGGGTCCTAAACCGCTGGTACCCTTTGTCTATGAATTCATCTCATTTACATATTCCTTTGTTCTCCACACGTGCCTGGATTTCTTTTATGCATATATTATATCCCCCCCTCAAAGTATTTCTGAGGTATGCAATATCTAAGAAATCATCACCATCACACCAAGTTTACGTGTTAAAATAGAAATAACAATAATGCAAGAAAATATCATGGGTACTTAGCTTTCAACCACAGGTTAGCCAATGTTCAACTGTACCCAGTTACTCATGTCCTTTGAAAATGTCCGGCTGCTTAGCCTATTATGTGACACAGTGTCCAGTTTGATATAATAAAAATATAACGATTCTGAAAGCAAACAATACTTAAACTAACAAGCAGATGTGTTCTTGTGTGATTACAGTTTGCAACTGACTAACTTATAGGTCTAGCCTGTCTGCAGGTCTAATCACCCAACCTGACCTAGTTAGATTAGCTGGATTGTTTACATTTGAATGCGCTGTTGGCACACTTTGTGCCTCCCCGATTAGCTTGGGCTGTGCCACTTCTGGAGCCCTTATAACTTGAACCCTGTTCCTATACAACATGTTCCCTGACTCAATTAAAATTTGTTACTCTCTTCCCGAAATTCCTGTATGACCCAAAATTACCCCTTTCTTCCATTCCCCTGTATGGTTTTTGTACTTGACACTATCGCCAGTTTTCAGTGGTTTGTGCACCTTGCCACATTTTTTGTCATGGAAACTTTTCTGACTTTGTTGGTACTTCGCCGTTTGCACCCTTTTTGGATTTTGTGTTTCGGGTATTAAATTATCTTCCTTCTTCAGCAACCTCCCCCTTAACCTTCTGCACATGAGCGACTGAGCTGGAGATGCATTCAACATGGGCAACAGAGTATTTAGCTAGCAACGCTAGCTGAAAATCTGTCTTTGTGTCTAAGCATTTTTTTAACATGTTTTTGATTGTTTGTACAAATCTTTCGATTAGGCCGTAGCTTTGGGGGTACTGCGGACTCGAATATGTGGCCGTAAACCCATAGTGTTGTGCAAATTTGTTGTACTTGTGGCTCTTAAACTGCGGACCGTTGTCCGAAATCACCTGGGTCAGAATAGCATGCCTAGCGAAGTTATCCTTCATGGCCTCGATATCCTTCAACAAAGTTACCTCAGTTTATTTAGTGTAGTAATCTACAGTTATTAGGTAATTCTCATGATTTATTTAAAATAAATCCGGCCCTATTTTTGTGTAAGGTTGACATGCTATCGGGTGGTTTATCAATGGCTCGTTATGCAAATTCTTACGATTATTCTCTCATGTGTCACACCGACTGACTTTTTCCTCAATTTATTTATTGATGTTAGGCCAGAACATGCAGTCACGCGCTAACTGCTTGGACTTAGTGATTCCCAAGTGCGTCTCGTGCAACGCTTCAATCATTTCACCGTGGAGCTTTGGAGGTACCACTACCCGATTGCCTTTCATCACTAAGTTGTTCTCTACAGTTAGCTCATCTTTGTGTGGGATGTACTGCCATAGACATGCCAGTGTATGTATGTGTGTAGTGTCCCAACCGTTCTCAATATGTGTTATTAACATGGACATGGATACATCATTTTCATACTCTGTGACAATTTTACTTAACAGACTGGATGATTGCATGTCCACTGCAGCAATGCTGAGTGTGTCGTCAAATAGGTCAGCATGACCTACATTGGCACTCTGTGCTCTGGAGAAGGGTCTGCAAAGAACATTAGAGAACCTTTAACATGACACAACTGGATGTTGTAATTCTGCAATCACATTCGCATTCTTTGCATCTGTGTTGACAGTTGATGTATTGGTTTTTGCATTGTCTGTGATGCTCAGCAACACGGGTAATTTGGCATTCCATCACGCCATAGCCTCATAGCATTAAGATTAATACTTATGCTGCCCTCTATCTACTTACGGTGATACTACCTTCTGACTTCTGCGTCAGCGCCATCTGGTTATTTGTTTCTTTGATACAAAATACTTCGAGATGCTAACTCTGTCTTACTGACCTGCCATCTGCGGTCGCCCATTCAAACTACTGGCCCAAGCGCCTATATAAGGACGTCTTAGCGGCAGAGAGCTCATTTTGACACGGCCACAGGAGGACACTAGCTGGCTTTGAACTGCCATCCCACCCACCCCTGCTAAAAGACTATATGGGGCTTAGGGTTAAAGCTTATTGACCTCTTTGTGCATAACTCATTGGCTTATCTCACTGTGCTTATTCTGTTGAATTTAATATGTGCTTATTAAAATTGACATGTGCTTACTACAGACTCATTATCGAAAAAAGAAATAAATCCAACTTTAAACTCATATGCGGTGTCAGTGTCAAATTATCACCACCAATGCTTTGTGATTAGTTCGAATTTGAACTTCTTTGCCGAAGATATAGTCATGAAACCTATGACTCCCGAAACATAGGGCGAGCATTTCTTTTTCGATAGTGGCATAGCCACACTGCGCTGAGTCGAGCACACAAGATGCGAGTGCGATTGGCTTGTTTTCCTGCATTAACACAGTACCTACACCTGACTGACAAGTGCCTACCTGAATGAGAATGGGTTTCTCAACCTAATAGTATGCCAACACAGGAGCAGTTCTCAACTTTTCTTTAAGTTTGTCATACACAACTTGTTGTTCGCTGTAAAGTTTTCACCGTAAGGAGTGATCCGATGTCCCGAAAATGTCACGAGCGAGCACAGGGTGCTCATCAGCCGCCCCGGTGCGACCCCGTCGAAGACGTTCCTCGGAAGAATGTTCGCCTCCGATCCTGGATGACCGTTCACTCGGACGGTCGCATACCAGTTTCCGCATCTCGTTTGGTGCTGCAGTCGACGGCACCGACAACCAGATCCGTTGTCAACACATTGACTTCCGCCGGATCTGACTGGGTGTGGTGGCCGAATCGGTAGAGCACAGGCCTCATGTGAGGAAGATCGAGAGTTCGCAAATTCGGTTCCCGGTCGAGTCAAACCAATGACTTAAAAATTGATACTTGTCACTTCCTTGCCTGGTGCTGTCATTATTAGGATAGGGCAACATCCTCCAAAAATTCA